>OY821517.1:340142195-340199695 GCA_963682025.1 Cordilura impudica | reverse complement strand
TCCTTCATTATATAAATCAACAAGACAGGAAATGCAACAATAACAAAGAAACTTTAAAAAAGTGAAATAAAAGTACAGTCTAGTCATAACCGACAATTTTTAAGATACATAGTGGTTTATATGGGGTATTTAGGGTGACTAAACTCGTTCAGATTGTATTGATATGTTCACAGAAGTTGTTCAAATTTACCGTGGCTACAATTTTGTCAAATACTGTTAGTGAAAAATTAGGAGTCCCTGTAAGTTATGCTGCAAAAAGTGTAAAAAAAATTGTTTTCTCACATTTTTCCAAAAAATATATAGAAAAAAATTAAAATTTTTCGGCGTTCCTACTACACGGTTACTCACATTGGTAATTACTGTACCTGTCAAAAGTTTCAAGACATTGCTCATTTCTTGTTCGCCTAATCACATGAATAACTTATGGGCTCTCGGAAAGTCCCTAGACTCTCACTACTACAGTACTCCAGATTTATGAAATTTTATATTTACTTTGCAATGCCCACTGTTCTGATCACGTCCATCTTTTATTCGACTAATCATGTGAATAGCTTTTGGGTTCACGCAAAGGCCCAAGGCTCTCACAATTACAGAATTCAACATATATGAAATTTAATATTTGCTTTTTATTGTATAAAAAAGGTTTCCAATATTTTGTCAAGAGCATAAAAATTAATACTTTTAGGTTTTCTTATTTTTCAGAAGTTAAGCTATTTTATCTTCAAAAAGTGTGTTTTTTTTGCATAGATAGAACTTTCGGAAGGGTTAGCTGTCAAATGATCTGTCATACTGCACTCACTTATTGACACTCATGATCTGTATACTCCGGCAAATCATCACGAATAGATTTATTCTTGAATACTGCTGCAAAATTATCGAAATTTACTTTGAAAATCAGTCAGCGATTCTAGCAACTTATAGACGATTTCGTGGTTTTTATGGCGCATATAATCATCAATCTAAGCAAGCCGTCCATCGAACTGTGGATAGATTTCATACCACATACTTTCCAAATAATGCCATAACATCAACACGTCGAAAAAATTTGCGTACTGTAGAGAATATCGCCGCTGTAAACGAAAGTGTGGAAGAAGATTCAAATTTATCAATTCATCGTCGCACGCAGGAATTGGGGCTCTGTCCATCCATTACGTGGAAAAGATCTTGGCCTACATCCTAAGCGTTTTTCTTTCGCCGATTGGGCTCTAGAGCAGTTGGAAATTGACTCGATGTTTTATCGCAGAAATTGTGTTCAGCGATGAGGCTCATTTTCAGCTAACGGGTTTGTTAGTAAATAAAATGGCCGCATATCGGGTGAGACCAATCCACAACAGACCCTATAGACTCCATTACATCCAGAAAAATGCACCTTTTAGTGCGGTTTACATGCTAGTGGCATCATCTGACCTTATTTCTTCAAAAATTAAGCCAAAGCTCGCGTTGTGGTCAATGGAGATCGTTACGTTATATTTGAAAATATGGTTGATATTGATTCGGGAAAGATGTTACGTGCAATACGCCGACCGCTACTATCGACTTATGTAAATTAAAATTTGACGATAAATAGATTTCGAGAAATGAACCTGTTAATTGACCTTCAAGGTTGCCAGATTTGACACCTCTCGATTATATCACTGGTTCATGTTGATAAACCAGTAACAATTAACGCCATGGAGGTCAACATTGTTCGTATTATTCGTGACATACGGCCAGCAATGCTCGAAATAGTGGCCCAAACGTGGATGTCAAAAATGCGCTTCGTCAAATAAATGCGCCCCAAATAATTTGGAATAAAAAAATTGTTTTGAATAAAATTAAAAAAACACCCTTTAATTTTTTTTTTAAATAAATATAACATACACATTTTTAAATTACTAAAAGAGTTTTTAATTTTATGATCCAAATTTGTGGTATTGACCGTTCAAGTCACCAAAAATAATTTTTTTTTAAGTTTCCATTGTATTGTCACTCACTGTATCTATAAACCTCAGAGTTTTATAAACATTGACACAAATACAAGCATAAACACAAACACAAACACAAACACACACATCTCCACCATGACATACCAAAAAACAATACTGTACTGTGTATACAATTTATATTAAACCATAAAACTAAGCCAATATGCTCAACCTACACGTAAATACATCTATGCCTCATACACACACACACACATACAGAGCCTATCTATAGTATTTATTATGACTATGTTAGCTGTACCCGTATGTCTGTTTTTCTACAATACATTCATACAATAATAATGTAGCTTGCTTTATAACGCTTTTTCTCTTTGTTACTGTTACTGTTGTTGTTATTGTTATTTGTAGAATTGTTTTAAAACACAAAAAGAAAAAAAAAAAATACAAAAAAACACAAAAAAAAAAATATAAATCCAAATAGCAATGCATTAAATTCATAAAAAAAACCAAAAATAAATTGATTGATTTATAAAAGAAAAAATAGAAAATGACATATTACAATAATTTATATGTACGGCTCGGCTGGGCTGGACTGGGCTGGGTAACGTACATACATATTAAATGACTAAATCGCAGATTGTGGTGGAATGTTGTAAAGTGGCAGTGAACAGTGATTTTGAAGATGGCTTTTTAGAAAAAAAAACAAGTAAGAAAATTATAGTTGGTCTAGACCGACTATATGATACCCTATACCATGCGTTTAGAGACTCTATCTCTTAGGTCCAACTAATTAGATATAGAAAATAAACATAAACCAAATTTGAGTGACATTGTTATTAATTTTTTGCCTTCAGATATGAAAAAATTCATATCCGATGCTATATTCATATGAGGACTAGCTCAAAAAATGGACCGAACCTGACCATATTTGTTAAGGTAACTTATTTTTTGCAAAAACTTATTAAAACAAAATTTGAGAAAATTCTGTGCAATAATTTTGTTTTTTGATAGTGAAGATCGGTAATCAGCTTTATATGGGGGCTATGACTTAGAATTTTCCTGTAGGGTTTATTTTTGGACTACTGATTAATGGGAGTAATAAACATAAACAAACCCAATTTGAACGAAATGTATATGGCAGTTTGGATTTTACGACAATTTAAGTCGATCTCATAGGGGACTAGGTCTGAACATAAATCGATTTTCACCAATTTTAATAGCGTTCATGCTATGACCGATAGAAGCTTATATACCCCCAATTTCATCGTATATTCATATTTGCGACCTGTAGTTTGATTACAAGGTTTACATGGACACACAGACGGATGGACAGACGGACGGACGGACATCACTAAATCCATGGGTCTAGGTCAATTATTTGTGGTAGTTACAAACATCAGCACAAAGTCATTATACCTTGACCACATAGTGGTTTATATACCCTGACCACATAGTGGTTTAGGGTATAACTATAAAACAAAAATTGTCTAGCTTATTTCCAGACACCGTTCGAATGACTAGGAGAAGAAATTCACATTTTTTCCATTTTACTTAGTATTGAAGTATTAGGACTATAATAAGTATATCTAAGGACCAACCAGGGCTGTGCAAAAAAGTTTCAACTAGGATTTCATCCACTGAAAGAGTTAAGTTCAGACTCCGGATCCGACGCCGACTCTAACCATAAATCTGACTCCGATGCTAAATGCTTATGGACAGTAATTGAGTAATTGATGTAGGTGAATAACATTTTATTTACAAAATAAAATCTATAATATTAATAGGCAAGTCTATTCCTTGTGACCGATATAAAAATTGTAGTTAATAACCGATTTTGACCACACATACCTCATTTAAAAGGTATTTCTTTTTAGTTTTCCACCAGGTTTGCAGATTTGCATCGTCTGGAACATTTTTTTTTGGAGTAATGCTCATTTAAAGTTGCTACTAACACATATTGTGTGCGTGTTTATTATAAATATCAAAAGCCTGTGTTGAATTGTGAATTGGCTAAAACTGAGTAGCATACCTTTCGACTCTTATAAAATTATTTATTAAATGAAAAAATAAAACTTCCTGGAATTTGCACTCGAATTTCGAGGGCTGGGCTCTGCTAGTATTTTATATATTTTTATAAATTCTCTTAATAAAAAAATAAAATACCACAAGATCGTAAACTTAAATTAACAAAACTTCAAATGGCAAATCCGAAATAAAACAAGTGAGAAAATTATAGTCGGTCTAGACCGACTATACGATACCCCATACCATGCGTTTAAAGACCTATCTCTTAGATCCAACTAATTGGATATAGAAAAAAGCTTAAACCAAATTTGAGTGGGATTTTTATTAATTTTTTTGGCTGCAGATAAGAAAAAGTTCATATCGGATGCTATGTCTACATGGGGATTAGGCCCAAAAATGGACCGATCCTGGCCATGTTTTATAAAGACTATTGTATTTTCCAAAAATATATACAAACAAAATTTGAGAAGAATCACTGCAATATTTTTGTTTTTGAAAGATTTAAGTGAAGATCGGGAAGCAGCTCTATATGGGGCCTATGACTAAGAGTTGTCCCATATGGATTATTTTTGTACTACTCATTAATGGATGTAATAAACGCATATAAACCCAATTTGACTGAGATCTATATGACAATTTGGATCTTATGGCAATTTATGTCGATTTCATAGGGGTCATTTGTATGGGGGCTAGCTAGCAATAGCGTTCATCCTATGGCCGATGGAAGCTTATCTGCCAAATTTCATTAAAATATATTCATATTTGCGACCTGCAGTTTTATTACAAGGTTTACATGGACATACAGACGGACGGACGGACACACGGACGGACATCGTTAAATCGAATCAGATAGTAATTCTGATTCGATCGGTATAATAAAAGATGGGTCTAGGTCAAATATTTTTGGTAGTTACAAACAGCAGCACAAAGTAATTATACCCAAACCACATAGTGTTATAGGGTATAAAAATTACTCTGCATTTGTCTTTAGAAATAGGATAGACTCAATTATATCTGGCTTCATTGTTGCTCTCAAATCGGATCTGATGATTCTGAATGCAGGAAATAATAATTCTGTGGACACTTGTTTCGGTGGCAACGACGTGGAGATCAGAGCAGCATCTTGGTTAATCTCAGAGTAGCTTGGAATTGCAGCTTTTATTGCTAAATTTTAAGAATGGTCAAATTGCTCTACCTCCTTTAATGCCTCGTAATAATCTACTTTAAATTTAGATAAGACTATTAGAGTTTCTGTTGCTTCGCTGCTTTCTACTAAATTCAAGCGAGGACTCTTGGACTGCTCTTCTAAATATTTTCCAAAATCATCATGTGTATATAGTTATTTTTTTTAATTTTTATATTAAAAAAATTAAATTACATTAAATATTTGTTCAAGTTCAAATAAATTATTTGTATGCTGTTAGCTGATCACATGGAACTCCACTTTGACTTTCAGTTTCTTTTAAATAAATAATACCATACCTATAAGATATAATCTAGCTGTAACCCGATCAGCTATGCTACACCCATCGTAACAAAAAAAAAAAACTGGGATTTTGTTAATATTTGTGTTTGATGATGATTATTGTTTTTTACGATTTTTGTTTTTTTGCGATTTTTGATTTTGGCGTTTATTAGTTTTGGCGTTTTTTAATTTAACAATTTTTGTTATTCACGCTTTTCGGTTTTTGGAGATTTTTGATTTTGACGTTTTATGTTTTTTACGATTTTCGGTTTTGTCAATTTTTGATTTAGAGGATTTTTGATTTTTGGTGAATTTTGTTATTCGCGATTTTCGATTTTGGCGATTTTTGACTTGGCGATTTTTGACATTTTTTGTTTTTTGTGAGTTTTGATTTTGACGATTTTTGTTTTCGCGGTTTTCGGTTTTGGCGATTTTGGCGTTTGATGTCTTTTGCGATTTTTATTATTAGCGATTTTCAGTTTTGGCCATTTTTGATTTTGGCGGTTTTTGTTATTCGCGATTTTCGATTTTGGCGACTCCGCCCATATACGCGAATTTTTGTAGGGACTCTGACTCCGACTCAACAGCTCTGCTCAGAACACAAATTATTGCTTTTAATCAAAGATTGTGGCTGGCTATTTCGTTTCCAGAAAAAGTCAATGGACACTTGAGTCAGCCAAAAAAATTGCGGTCTTTCATATAACTTGTGGTCTACTGTAATTTGACTCATATATTATAGATACAAACAGAAAAAAAAATTCGCAAACTATATATTTGATTACATCAACTGAAATTTAACAGTACCTAACCATTTTTAATTATGATAATAAAAATAATATTGAAAAACAGAATTGCAATCTAAATCAACTTGAAATTCGTTTAATATCTTCTTCGGTTGGCAAAAAAAAAAAAAAAAACAACGATAGCCACAATGAGTCTGCTTTCTACGTGTATAATTTATTGCCACATGGTGATATTGTCGAAAATTGGCCTCTATATATAACGTTTTGCTGATGTTAGTAACTTCCAAAAATATTAACCTATACCTTTGTCTTTAATTATACTCAGAATCACTTCCTGAGTCGATTTAGCGATGTCCGTCCGTTCGTCCGTCTGTCCTTGTTCATGTTTAGACCTAGTCCCCATACAATTGGGTTTTGTATGTTTATTATATCCATTAATCAGTAATCCTAAAATAAATCCTATAGGAAAATTCTTAGTCATAGCCCACATATAAAGCTTATTCCCGATCTTTACTGAAATGTATCAAAAAAGAAAAAAAATTTGCACAGATGTTTCTCAAATTTGGTTTGTATATATTTTTGTAAAAAATAAGTAACCTTACCAAATATGGTCAGGATCGGTCTATTTATCGACCTAGTCTCCATATAAATATAGCATCCGATATGAACTTTTTCATATCCGAAGGCAAAGAAATGAATAACAATGCCACTCAAATTTGGTTTATGCTTATTTTCTATATCTAATTAGTTGAACGTAAGACAAAGTGTCTCTAAATGCATTTTATAGGGTGTCGCTTTTACTTATTTTGATGTTTGGTTATTTTTCAGCTGTAACTTAAAAGCCATTGACGATTTCCCATTTCATTCTTCAGAAAAATTGTAAGCAATGCTTATTATATTAATAGTCATTATTAAAATTAATATAACATATATAATTAATACTAGCTGAGCTGAAAACATCTGGATTTTATATTGCATCTAAATTTTAATACCGAGTGTCGGGCAAAAGTAAAGCACGAACTCCCTCGAAAATCCCTAAATACATTGCATTTAATAATATTATGAATATGACTGAAAAAATATACGTTTTCTTGAATATTTTAACACCAGCGCCACCTACAGGTGAAAAACTTTGTCAGCAACTTTAGTTTTATGTACATAATATATGTTGCGAATTTGAGCTAAATTGGACCGTAAATAAATTTTTTGGGAAAATCTCGACCCCAGCGCCACCTATCGGGTACAAAAAAAAGTTATGAAAATCGGAGAACCAAAGGAACATATGGTATGAATACGAAGTCGCTAGCATTAGTGGTTCAACAGTTATTAGAGTACCAACATACGCACCAACGTTTTTATATATTAAGATATATATAGGGGGTTTCATGTCAAGTACACCAACTTTTGAAACCGATGTCTTCCGATCGGGATGAAATTTGCACCAAGGTTAGTCCTATTGGATAGTAGTTTAGAAACAATTTTTCAATAAGATCGGTCCAGATCTCTCTGAGTTAGAGGGGATCAAAATTTGACATTTTGCCCAAACAGGTGTTTTTTCTCATCCATGTAACTTATTACCTATTGTTCTTAGAAAATTTTCTCTCAAATAGTTTAGATAGCTATTTCTTCAATATTTTGGAAAAAATACTTTAAAAAAAAAAAAATTTTAGATTTTTTTTTGCTAAATTAAAGCATTTTTTGCCTTCTATTTCGAAAAGGGCATTTTTTTTTTTCATAAGAAAGCTTAGGATTTTTCCTTTAAGAGCTTTTTGGTCGCTTAGTGGGATTTGAGTGGGATATCTATCAAAATAAATGTTTTGTAACTCAAGACAACGGTTTTTCAATTTTTCACAAATGCACTATTTTGAATATTTTCCTATTTGTGTGAAAAACCTTACAAATAAAACTTATACTGAGAAACTAGACAAATTAACCTTTCCGAAGGTATGTAACATAACTTCATAACATAACAGAAGAGAATGGTTATCTGTAACCTGAAAGAGTTATTTGCAACATTTCAATCTGAACACGAGGATGTTAGAATTGGCTTCACGAAATTAACCCAAATGAGACCAAAACATTGCGTTTTGGCAGAAAGCAGCGGAACTCACACAGTATGCGTTTGCATTTACCATGAAAATGTTAAACTGATGTTGAAGGAAATCAACTTAAAGTATTTAACAGATGATTCGGCAGAAGATTTACACGATTACCGCGATTGCCTTAAATTGACTATGTGTCCTAATGCAACAACTTCTTGTCACTTAGGTGAATGTACCAATTGCCCGAAAAACACATTCATCAAAGAAAATTTAATCAACTCTTTAGATCGAGAATATATAGAGGAGGTCAAATTTGATTCTTGGATTCAGACTGACAGATGCACATTGAAAACAATCATTTTAAATGTGGATGATTTTGTGGAAGAAATGTGTACAGGATTGCTAAACTTGAGAAACCATGACTTTTTAGTCAAAGAGCAATGGTCATTCTTCAAGGATTTGAAGATACATTTGAAGTCTGGTGAATTCGTTATTTCATATGATTTCGCAGAAAACTATAAATATGTTCTTCAGGATGCCATACAAGCATTCCACTTCAATAACAACCAAGCAACTATATTCACAGTAGTTATTTACTACATGAAAGATGAAAAACTGGAACACAAAAGTATGTCAATCATATCCTACGATTTAAAACATGATACCGTTGCAGTTTATGAGTACCAGAAGATAGTACCAGAAGATAATATTTAATTATTGTAAAGAAACTAAAATAGTTCTTAGTAGCAAAGAAGATCATCAGGAAACATTGAAAACACTGAAGAGCAGATTCGATGCTGCGGTAACAATCGATGGCACCGCTCGATACCATGCTTTTATACCGCTTGTCGATGGAAGACTCAAGTTGAAAAAGTTTTCTGCCTCTATTCAATGCGATTTCTTTCCAAAGACAACAAATAAACCGGCAGCGAAATCAACAGCTGAACCTAGTAAAGCCAAGAAAGGATTGACAAAAAAACGCAGTAAATAAAGGCGACAAAAAAGCTGGATGAAAGACTGGGTATTTAAAAATTTACAAGACTTAAATACTTCATCAGCTACAATAAATTAAGTATAAAAATAGTTATGATATAAATGGATCTAATGCAATTAAGATTCAATTTTAGTAAATTATTTTTCTCTTTATTTTTAATATAATTATTATTATACATTAATTTAATTATTATTAAAAATAAATAAAAAAAATAATAATTTTTCAACATTTCTATAGAAAAAAAGCGAAAAAGATATTCTGGGTATTACAGTATCGAGGATATAAAATTTTAGTTAGGTATGTTATATACCTTCGGAAAGTTTAGTTTGTCTAGTTTCTCAGTATAAGTTTATTTGTAAGGTTTTAGACACAAATAGGAAAAAATTCAAAATGGTGCATTTGTGAAAAATTGAAAAATCGTTGTCTTGAGTTACAAAACATTTATTTTGATAGATATCCCACTCCCATCCCACTAAGCGACCAAAAAGCTCTTAGAGGAAAAATCCTAAGCTTTCTTATGAAAAAATAAAAAATAAAAAATAAATGCACTTTTTGAAAAAAAAGGCAAAAAATGCTTTAATTTAGCAAAAAAAAAGTCTAAATTTTTTTTTTTTTTTAATATTTTTTTCCCGAAATATTGAAGAAATAGCTATCTAAACTCTTTGGGAGAAAATTTTGTAAGAACAATAGGTAATAAGTTACATGGATGAGAAGAAACACCTGTTTGGCCAACATGTCAAATTTTGATCCCCTCTAACTCAGAGAGATCTGGACCGATCTTGTTGAAAAATTGTGTCTAAACTACTGTCCAATAGGATTTCATCCCGATCGGAAGACATCGGTTTCAAAAGTTGGTGCACTTGACATGAAATCCCCCATATATATAATAAATATAATTATATTAACTAGCAGATTCCAGCGCTCGATATTCGTGTGCAATTTCTAGGCAGCTTGATTTTTAACTTACCCAATTCACAAACCAACACGTTTATGGTTTATTATTATTGTGAATGAAGATAACAAACTCATTAACGAACACATTAACAAACTTAATAAATACACACATAATACCGTATAATTTTATGTATGTGTTAGTACCAAATTTAAATGCAATTTACTCAAAATAAAAGACAAAATTTAAAAATCTGTAAATCTGCAAAACGGCTAAAAAGAAATACCTTACAAATAATATACGTTTGGTCAAAATCGAGGTAAAACGGTAGAATAAAATATCGGTTTATGTATGTGTTAGTACCAAATTTAAATGCAATTTACTCAAAATAAAAGACAAAATTTAAAAATCTGTAAATCTGCAAAACGGCTAAAAAGAAATACCTTACAAATAATATACGTTTGGTCAAAATCGAGGTAAAACGGTAGAATAAAATATCGGTCACAAGAAATGGCCTAGCCTATTAATATTATAGTGTTAATGTAAATGTCTTGATTTGGATAGATATTTACAAAAAATAACTCAATATATACAGCAGTTTGTTAAAAATATACCAAAATATTAATTTAAAACAAAATATGCAAAAATATGCATATTAAATTGCCTGCATTGTAATGTAAATTATTTGATTTTGCTATATATTTATAAAAAAAAAATTAAATAAATGAGCTTTTTGATAAAAAATATGACAAATTATGCCTTTTTGCTTTAAATTTAAAGCAAAATAATCAAAAATATGCAACTGCAAAACAATGGCATTTAAACATACATATTTTGATTCGTATAAGCATTTATAAGAAAAATTGTCAAAAATTGGCGTTTTGATAAAAATATGCAAGATCATGAAGATAAAGCAAAATATGTAAAATATGTAGCTACAACTCGAACAGGTATAAATATTTTTTTTTTTTTTTCAAAAATAAACATTTTGATAGATATATCGATGGTTTATATTCAAAAAATGCTATGTGCATTAACGGAATTTTTGAGGAGAGCGAGGAACACCAATTTATTCATAAGATCTAAAAGTATTCATCGATCGGTTTAGTTTAACATTTACTAAGAATTAGTGCTACTATTGATGCTAAAAATTAAAATCACTGTTGTAGATAACAGTTATCTTAGATAATAGTCTAAAACCAAACATAAATTACATTGTTAATTGCAGATAGCACTTTTTGAATATAAACCCTCGATATACTAAAACGTGCACTTAAAATCTACGCCATATTATTGTCAATTCATTGATTTGTTTAGATTTTAATAATAAAAGAATTTAATTAAATGAAAAATTTGATAAAAATATGCAAAACATGAAAATACCATTTTATGGTATAAAATATGAATTTAAAGCAAAATATGCAAAAATATGCAACTACGAATCAAAGCCACTTTATTGTGAATTTATTACTTTGGATATATATTTGACGAAAAAAATACAATAAATGAGGACTTTCTATGAAAATATGCAAAAACATGATTTTAATGCAAAATATTCAACTGAAAAGTCGAGAACATTATACCCAACACCATTACTTATGTGGTCAGGGTATAATGAGTTTGTGCTGATGTTTATACCAACCAAAAATATTTGACCTATTTGGCTCAGAATCACTTTCCGTTCGTCTGTTCATCTGTGTGTCCCTGTAAACCATGTAATCAAACTAGAGGACGCAAATATGAATATATTTTGATGAAATTTGGTACATAAACTTCTATCGGACATAGGACGAATATATATATTAATACGTTAAGGTAAATTTTAGATCCCTTTTTAAGCAATATTCGGGGACGGAAGAGTGTGAAAATTGGCCTAGTAATAGTTCATATAGAGGAGAAGCTGAGAATGATCAAATTTATGTTTAACCTGTCTTAAAAATATGTTAAATTAAATAAAATGAAATATTTATAATAATTCGTTACACCCTGTTTGTGCGAATGAATTAAATTATATATGAGACGCTCTGTGTTGAAAATTGATTAACATACGTTTCGGCTCATTTGGATATTCATAAATTTTTTATATATATATATATAGATATATATATATTTTTTTTTTTCATTCAATCTTATATATATATATATATATATAATATATTATATATACATATATATATATATATTATATTATATTATATATATATATATATATATATATATATATTATATATATATATATATTATATATATATATATATATATATATATATATATATATATATATATATATATATATATATTATATTATATTATATATATATATATATATTATATATATATATTATATATTATTATTATATACATATATATATATATATATATATAGATAGATTAAAAAAACATTGGAAGACAAAGATTGAATGAAAAATAATATTTCAATATTTCCTAGAATTTGCACTCTAATTTCGAGTGCTGGTCTATAATAGTACTGTTAAAATTAGTGAATATCGATGCCTGTTCATTTATTACATCTATTAATCAGTAGTCCAAAAATAAACTCTCTAGGACAATTCTTAGTCATAGCCCCCATATGAAGCTAATTCCCGAACTTCACTAAAATCTATCGAAAAATAAAAATATTGCACACATTTTTCTCAAATTTGGTTTGTATACGTTTTTGCAAAACAGTAGTGATCTTAACAAATATGGTCAGGATCGGTCCATTTTTGGACCTAGCCTCCTTATAAATATAGAATCCGATATGAAGTTTTTCTTATACGAAGGCAAATAAATTAATAATAATGCCACTCAAATTTGGTTTATGCATATTTTCTATATCTAATTAGTTGAACCTAAGAGAAAGTTTTTACTTATCTTGTAGTTTTTCAGCTGTAACTCAAAAGCCATTGGTGATTTCTCATTTGATTCTTTAGAAAAATTGTAAGCAAGGCTTATTATATTAATATTCATTATTACAATTAATATAACATACATATATAATTAATATACATACTATATAATAAATATAATTATATTATCTAGCAGATTGCAGCGCTCGAAATTCGAGTGCAATTACTAGGCAGCTTGATTTTTCAACTTAGCCAATTCACAAACCAACACTTATATGGTTTATTATTATTGTGAATGAAGACAACAAACTCATTAACAAACACTTTACAAATTTAGTAAAACACACATAGCATCTATAATATTAATAGGCTAGGCTATTTCTTGCGACCGATGTTTTTTCTACCTTTTTGTCCCGATTTTTACCAACGTATATTATTTGAAAGGTATTTCTTTTTAGCCGTTTTGCAAATTTACAGATTTTTAAAATTTTTCAATTATTTTAAGGGAACTGCGTTTAGAGTTGCTACTAATATATGCATAAAATTACACATATGCTATGTGTGTTTTTTTAATTTTTGCAAATGTGTTTGTTGTTTTCATTCACAATAATAATAAACCATAAAAGTGTTGGTTTGTGAATTGGCTAGGTTGAAAAATAAAGTTGCCTAGAAATTGCACTCGAATTTCAAGCTGCTAGTGTGTATAATTTTATGTATGTGTTAGTAGCAACTTTATATGCAATTTACTCAAAATAAAGGAAAAATTTTAAAATATGTAAATCTGCAACATGGCTAAAAAGAAATACCTTTAAAATAATCGGGCTAAAACGGTAGAGAAAAACATCCGTCACAAGAAATCGCCTATGCTATTAATATTATTGATACTTATTATAAATAATACTTAGACGTATGAGTGATTATTATTATATATAATATTAATAGGCAAGGCGATTTCTTGTGACCGATATAAAAATTTTAGTTGCCAACCGATTTTGACCAGACAGACTCCATTTGAAAGGTATGTCTTTATTTACAGATTTGCATGGTCTGTTAAATTTTTTTTTTGAGAAAAATGCATTTGAAGGTGCTACTAACACCTACGTTAATAAACTATACAATGCTGTGCGTGTGTTATTAAATTTGTATTGAATTGTGAATTGGCTAAGATTGATTAGCATACCTTTAGGCTCTTATTAAATTATTTATTTACAATGCCAGTTATAAGTATATATTCTGTGGTTCAACAAATATTTATAATTGAATGAAAAAATAAATTTTGCACTCGATTATCGAGGGCTGGGCTCGGCTAATCTATAATATTAATAGGCTAAGCGATATCTTGTGACTGAGGTTTTGTTCTACCATTTTATCCCGATTTTGACCAAACGTATATTATTTGTAACGTATTTCTTTTTAGCCGATTTGCAGATTTGCATATTTTTAAATTTTTTCCTTCATTTTGAGTAAATCGCATTTAAAGTTGCTACTAATACATACATAAAATAGTACAATGCTTTGTGTGTGTTTATTAAATTTGTTAATGTGTTTGTGTTGATTTGTGAATTGGCTATAATTGATTAGCATACTTTTAGGGTGTTTATATAACGGAAAAATAAAATTTCCTAGAATTTGCACTCGAATTTCGAGGGCTGGAATCTGCTAGTGACTATAATTATAATAATGTTTGGCCTGAGAACGCTAAACCCTTTTTTAGGTTTAACTATAATGGTCTAGTACTTTCACCCTGACTTAAAGTTTCTCACTTCCCAGAGAATGACCCAGAAAATGTTCTACATTGAAATTCTTTAATTATTTGATAGAATAATTCAGTAAAATTTAACAATTTAGAGAAATATTTTTGCGAAATAGTGCAGGAGAATTAAATCTTCTTGGTTTTGTATACAAAATTAATATAAAAAAATATTAATTTTAAATCGCCAATTTTAGTATATTTCAAGCCAATGTGTGCCAGATATAAATTATACATAATTGAACATAATTCTAACAACATAGCAGTGTTAAAGCATAAATTGCACTATTTTATGGTGTTTATAAAAAGAGGAAAAAAAAATAAAAATAAATAAAAAAGCACTCACAGAAATGTGGACATTAGAGCTTTGCCCAAGGTTGCATCAAGCTTTTTTTTTTACCAAATTTACAATATTTCAAATTATTTGTCAAAAACAAACATATAAAAAACCCATGTTTTATAGAATTTATAGAGATGATATTTACTATAAAGTTGGCTTTTTTATGCTTATCGATAAATATAAAATTTAGAAAGTTCTTAAGATTTTTTTGCAAGTATTTTTTTGTTTTCAAACATCAACCACAGTTTTATAGCAGAACATGAATGAGTCACAGTTATAAAACATTTTTTATATTTTTCCAAGAAAAAAAAAAACTGAAACGGAAATAAAGAAGTACTTAGAATAACCAAAGAAAGAAAGGGGAAGAGAACTAGAAAACGATTTACAAGTGTTTTAAGAAATAAACGAATGAAATAATAAAAGAAAAACACATCGAAATTTGTAACTTTTTGTGTATTTTGAAGAAATAAAAAAAAAAAAATAAAAATGATTTGCTAAATGTATAAACGAGCAGAACGTATGAATCACGTAGTAACAATTTTTCGACAATAAATTTCATGGTTTTTTTTTTTACTTTCTTGTACGTATGCATTATATTTAATTTTTTATATTTTCTTTTCTTAAGACTCAATGTATTCTAGGACGACTTACACATAGAAGTTGGTTGGAGTGTAGTAGTATACTTTTGTTTTTCAAGTAATAAATCAATTTTACGCACCACCTGAAAAAGAAGAACAAATTAAAGTCATTAAATCAAAAACCAAATCAACAACACAACAACAACAATAGAAATAACAACAATAAAGCAGCCAAATATGTTAACATCTCCATACAATTCAAACAACAAACATTCAGAGACGAAAGAAAAGCCTCAACAATAGACCAAAAACAAAAAAAAAAAGAAAAAAAAACACGAAAAATAACAATAACAGCATTATAATGAATTCTTACAAGAAAGAACGGAGCAGAATAGAACAGAGTACCAAAAAAAAAAAAAAAGACGCACACACACAAAAATTAAATAATTCCAAAGACGAAATTGTCGGATTAAGAAAGGGCAGGACAGAGCAGGGCAGTTACCCAGTCAACATTTTATGAAATTAATGATCATATTAGAGTCTTTTTCGCCTACTGGGGGCGTTTAAAACAATCATAAAAGACTCTTTTGTCGGGAGTCTTCTCGAAGAGTCTTTTATGACACACTTTTCTGATCAGTTTCGGCTCATTTTCGAGTCATATTTATAAACATTTGCGAGTTTAACATTAACTCTTTTATTTAAACTAGCAGATACCAGCACTCGAAATTCGAGTGCAAATTTTAGGAAATTTTATTTTCTCATTAAATAAAAAGACACTAAAAGTATGCTAATCAATTATAGCCAATTCACAAATCAACACAAAAAACAAACTCATTTTTATTATAAGCACAATAACAAATTTAATAAACACACACATAGCATTATATAATTTTATGCATGTATGTTTTAGTAGCAATTTTAAATGCAATTTACTCAAAATAAAGGAAAAAATTTTAAAATCTGTAAATCTGCAAAACGGCTAAAAGGAAACACCTTTCAAATAATATACGTTTGGTCAAAATCGGGATAAAACGGTAGAACAAAACATCAGTCACAAGAAATCGCCTAGCCTATTAATATTATAGATTTATTCACTCTTCACTTTTAAATTTGTTCACTTGTAATTTAAAAAGTTTAACTTCACACCACGGATCGACTGATATTAATAAACAAAAATTCTCAATATTGAACACTTGTATCAAAAGTGGTTCATCGTCCTGCTACGCAAAATGTTATTAAAATATAACGTTCAAATATATTTATCGCCTTCACGATCTATTTCGATTCCTGTATATTGTTGTGTATTTGTATTTTCAATAAATCACTTTTTAAGCATAAGCGCGAATTATTTTTGAGTCCTTTTTAAAATCTCGCCTGAGACTAATTAGTTTTTAATCATCAAAAGTGCTCGAAAAAGACTCAGTAAGGTGATTTTTGGTAAAACAATCTTCCAAATGCTGACTGGGTAGTTGAAGCGGTAAAGTAAGAAAGAACCAAGTTATATTATTGTTGTTGTTGATTTTGTTTTTGTATTTTAAATTAAAGCAGTTGAAGTCAAAAATAAGTCAAGTGCTTTCAGCTGAGAAATTGATAGCATATAAATCTTAAATTGTTCATAGCAAAGCTTTTTTTTATCTGTTAATTGGACGTTTAATTCTGTTGGAAAGGAAGAGATTTTTTTTTATGGCATTAATTTTTTTTTTCAATTGAAAAGCCGGTAATTTATTAATTGGCTATAATTTTATAATAATCTGGATTTTTATTTCAAGGACCGAATTAGAAACACCCCTGCCAACTAAGAGCGACATGTCTCTAAGAAGTTTCCCATATTTATTGCTTTCAAAGTAATAATTTCTTTGAATTTGGAAAAAGAGAAATGGAGATTATTAAAATAAATAAAATCTTTGCACATGAAGAAAAAATACACAAGTAAGAAAACTATAGTCGTCCTAGAACGACTATGTTTAGTGACCCTATGTCTTACGTCCAACTAATTAGATTAATTGTTTTTGCCTTTGGATGTGAAAAAGTTCATATTGGATGCTATATTTATATGGGGACTAGGTCGAAAAATGGACCAATCTTGACCATATATATGAGGGATTTCATGTCAAGTGCACCAACTTTTGAAACCGATGTCTTCCGATCGGGATGAAATTTGCACCAAGGTTAGTCCTATTGGATAGTAGTTTAGGCACAATTTTTCAACCAGATCGGTCCAGATCTCTCTGAGTTAGAGAGGATCAAAATTTGACATTTTGGCCAAACAGGTGTTTTTTCTCATCCATGTAACTTATTACCTATTGTTCTTAGAAAATTTTCTCCCAAAGAGTTTAGATAGCTATTTGTTCAATATTTCGGAAAAAAATACTTAAAAAAAAGAAAAATTTTAGACTTTTTTTTTTTTTTTTTTGCTAAATTAAAGCATTTTTTGGATTTTTTTCAAAAAGGGCATTTTTTTTTTTTTCATAAGAAAGCTTAAGATTTTTCCTTTAAGAGCTTTTTGGTCGCTTAGTGGGATGGGAGTCGGATATCTATCAAAATAAAGGTTTTGTAACTCAAGACAACGGTTTTTCAATTTCTCACAAATGCACTATTTTGAATTTTTTCCTATTTGTGTGAAAAACCTTACAAATAAAACTTATACTGAGAAAGTAGACAAATTAACCTTTCCGAAGGTATATAACATACCCAACTAAAATTTTATACCCTCGATACTGTAATACCCAGAATATGTTAACCTCAGGAAAAAAAATCGCTTTTTTTCTATAGAAATGTTGAAAAATTATTATTTTTTATTTATTTTTAATAATAATTAAATTAATGTATAACAATAATTATATTAAACATAAAGAGATAAATAATTTACTAAAATTGAATCTTAATTGCATTAGATCCATTTATATCATAACTATTTATACCCTATACCACTATGTGGTTTGGGTATAATGACTTTGTGCTGCTGTTTGTAACAACCAAAAATATTTTACCTAGTCCCATCTTTAATTATACCGATCGAATCAGAATCATTTTCTGAGTTGATTTAACAATGTCCGTCCGTCCGTCCGTCCGTCCGTCCGTCCGTCCGTCCGTCCGTCCGTCTGTGTGTCCATGTAAAGCTTGTAATCAAACTGCAGGTCGCAAATATGAATGTATTTTGATGAAATTTGGTACATAAGCTTTTGTCGGCCATGGGATGAACGCTATTGAAATTGGTGAGAATCGGTCCATGTTCAGACCTAGCCCCCACACAAATTACCCATATGAAATCGACATAAATTGCCATAAGATCCAAATTGTCATATAGATCTTACTCAAATTGGGTTTGTATGCGTTCATTACATCCATTAATGAGTAGTCCAAAAATGATCCCTTTGACCCCATATAGAGCTGCTTCCCGTTCTTTACTTAAATCTATCAAAAAACCAAAATATTGCACTGATTCTTCTCAAATTTTGTTTGTATATATTTTTGCAAAATACAAGAGACTTTACCAAACATGGTCAGGATCAGTCCATTTTTGGGCCTAGTCCCCATATAGATAAATCATCCGATATGAACTTTTTCATATCTGCAGCCGAAAAAATTAATAAAAATCCCGCTCAAATTTGGTTTATGCTTATTTTCTATATCCAGTTAGTTGGGCCTAAGAGATAGGGTCCCTAAACGCATGGTATAGGGTATCATATAGTCGGTCTCGACCGACTATAATTTTCTTACTTGTTATACTTAATTTATTGTAGCTGATGAAGTATTTAAGTCTTGTAAATTTTTAAATACCCAGTCTTTCATCCAGCTTTTTTGTCGCCTTTATTTACTGCGTTTTTTTGTCATCCTTTCTTGGCGTTACTAGGTTCAGCTGTTGATTTCGCTGGTGGTTTATTTGTTGTCTTTGGAAAGAAATCACATTGAATAGAGGCAGAAAACTTTTTCAACTTGAGAGTTCCATCGACAAGCGGTATAAAAGCATGGTATCGGGCGGTGCCATCGATTGTTACCGCAGCATCGAATCTGCTCTTCAGTGTTTTCAATGTTTCCTGATGATCCTCTTTGCTACTAAAAACTATTTTAGTTTCTTTACAATAACTCTTTGCCCAATGGAATAAAGCAGTCGCATCTAAGATGCGATCTTGATGAGAGCACTGGAGGCTACACTTCGCTGCATTTCTTTTAAGGTTTGCTCCAATACCATCACATGCTCCTTTACCATGAGCAGTAGGATGAAAATGCCACTCAGCTGGCATTCCAAAATCTTTTTCATGGGCCATAAGATTTGCCAAGCTACTTTGGTATACCTTCTTTACTGTAAATTTAGATTTTAGAAATTTTAGAATTATCTTCTGGTACTCATAAACTGCAACGGTATCATGTTTTAAATCGTCGGATATGATTGCCATACTTTTGTGTTCCAGTTTTTCATCTTTCATGTAGTAAATAACTACTGTGAATATAGTTGCTTGGTCGTTATTGAAGTGGAATGCTTGTATGGCATCCTGAAGAACATATTTATAGTTTTCTGCGAAATCATATGAAATAACGAATTCACCAGACTTCAAATGTATCTTCAAATCCTTGAAGAATGACCATTGCTCTTTGACTAAAAAGTCATGGTTTCTCAAGTTTAGCAATCCTGTACACATTTCTTCCACAAAATCATCCACATTTAAAATGATTGCTTTCAATGTGCATCTGTCAGTCTGAATCCAAGAATCAAATTTGACCTCCTCTATATATTCTCGATTTAAAGAGTTGATTAAATTTTCTTTGATGAATGTGGTTTTCGGGCAATTGGTACATTCACCTAAGTGGCAAGAAGTTGTTGCATTGGGACATATAGTCAATTTAACGCAATCGCGGTAATCGTGTAAATCTTCTGCCGAATCATCTGTTAAATACTTTAAGTTGATTTCTTTCAACATCAGTTTAACATTTTCATGGTAAATGCAAACGCATACTGTGTGAGTTCCGCTGCTTCCTGCCAAAACGCAATGTTTTGGCCTCATTTGGGTTAATTTCGTGAAGCCAATTCTAACATCCTCGTGTTCAGATTGAAATGTTGCAAATAACTCTTTCAGGTTACAGATAACCATTCTCTTCTGTTATGTTATGAAGGTATGTTACATACCTTCGGAAAGGTTAATTTGTCTAGTTTCTCAGTATAAGTTTTATTTGTAAGGTTTTACACACAAATAGGAAAAAATTCAAAATAGTGCATTTGTGAAAAATTGGAAAACCGTTGTCTTGAGTTACAAAACATTTATTTTGATAGATATCCCACTCACACTAAGCGACCAAAAAGCTCTTAAAGGAAAAATCCTAAGCTTTCTTATGAAAAAAAAAAATGCCCTTTTTGAAAAAAAAGGCAAAAAAAAATGCTTTAATTTAGCAAAAAAAAAGTCTAAAATTTTTTTTTTTTAAAGTATTTTTTCCGAAATATTGAAGAAATAGCTATCTAAACTCTTTGGGAGAAAATTTTCTAAGAACAATAGGTAATAAGTTACATGGATGATAAAAAACACCTGTTTGGCCAAAATGTCAAATTTTGATCCCCTCTAACTCAGAGAGATCTGGACCGATCTTGTTGAAAAATTGTGTCTAAGCTACTATCCAATAGGACTAACCTTGGTGCAAATTTCATCCCGATCGGAAGACATCGGTTTCAAAAGTTGGTGCACTTGACATGAAACCCCCCATATATATATACTAGGGCAGGTCTATTTGTAGGGAGGCAAAAAAATCGCTCAAGTAGCAAGAAAAATCATATTCTAAGGATCAAAATAAGAAACTTTGCCCAAGGAACCATACCTTTAACACGAATTCTGATGTCCCGAATTTTGACCAGTCTGTCTGTCTGTCTGCCATGGGACAACCCCATCCCCCCTCATGCAATTGGCCCATTGTCTTGTTGTGACTACAGATTTGGGTTAGTCACGCAGAGTCACGCATAGTCAAGGAGTGATCTAAAAATTATTTACCCTCATCCGATCGATCTTTTTGAATAACATTACATAATCAAGGCGTATGATTATTATTTATTAGCAGAGTATACGCATGAGTATTAATTTTAATATTTAATCAAATATGGTCAGCCCAATTCTAAACAAAAAATGGAGATTTTTTTAAATGTTTGTATGGGGAACCCTTAGGGGGGTTCCAGGGGGTGTGCCACTGGCATGGGTGGGTCGGCCCTACAAAGTAAGTGGGGGTCGATCATACATTTGGACTCGATTGGGGCACTCTAAATGGGTCAAAGTGAGACAGACAGGCAGACAAGTCAAAAGTCGGGACATCAGAATTCTTTTTAGAGGTATGTTTCCTCGGACAAATTTTCTTATTTTATCCCTAGAATACCATTTTGGGCGATTTTTAAATCGACCCGCCCTAATATATATGGTAAGGTCACTTATATTTTTCAAAAACATATACGAACAAAATTTGAGAAAAATGTGTGCAATATTTTTGTTTTTTGATAGATTTATGTGGGAAGCAGCTTTAAATGTGGCTACGACTAAGAATTGCCCTATAGGGCTTAATTTTGGACTACAGATGAATGGATGTAATAAACATACACAAACCCAATTTCATCGTGATCTATATAACAATTTGGATATTAGGGCAATATAAGTCGATCTCATAGGGCTCATGCATGGGGACGAGGTCTGAGTGATGCTGAGTCGATCGGTTAAATAAAAGGTATTATAAAGGGTCTAGGTCAAATATTTTTGATAGTTACAAACATCAGCACAAAGTCATTATACCTGACCATACAGTTGTATAGACACAAATATTACTCACGAGTGGCTGGGCAAAAATTTCTGCTCTCAGTGAAAAATATTGAAGTATGATTTAAATTTGCTACAGAACACATTCAATTCCCCAGAGTACTGGGATGACGTTATTTTCTGTGATGAGACGAAAGTGATGTTATACTATCATGATGCTGTACTATCTTTTATTATACCGATCGATACAGAATCACTTTCTGAATCGATTTAGTGATGTCTATCCATCCGTCTGTCTGTCTGTGTGTCCATGTAAACCTTGTAAAAAACTACAGTTCGTAAATATGAATATATTTTGTTGAAATTCAGTACAAAAGCTTCCATAGGCCATAGCACGGACGCTATTGAATTCATGTTCAGACCAAGTCCCCATACAAATGGCTCCTATGAAATCGACTTTAATTGCCATGATATTCAAATTATCATACAGATCTCGGTCAAATTGGGTTTATATATATTTATTACATCTAAAAATAAACCTTATAGGGAAATTCTTAATCACAGCCCCACATGAAGCTGGTTCTCGATATTCACTTGAATCAATCAAACAACAAAAATATTGCACAGATTTTTCTTAAAATTGCTTTGTGTATGTTTTGTAAAAAATAAGCGACCTTACCAAATATTGTCACGATTGGTTCGTTTTTTGACCTAGTATCCATAGAAATATAGCATCTATTATGAACTTTTTCATAACCGACGGCAAACAAATTAATCACAACTAGAAGATCCCAGCCCTCGAAATTCGAGTGCAAATTCGAGGAAATTTTATTTTTGTTAGAAATTATTTTATAAGACCCTAAAGGTATGCTAATCAATTTTAGTCATTTCACAATTCAACGCTGTTTATTTTCGTTATTGGTTTATGTCCAAAATTATTTTTATTTATGTCCTAATTAATTATTTTTCAATTCAACACAGGGCTTTTTGCAAACACATTAACAAATTTAATTAACTCACATACAGCATTGTATAATTCTATGTATGTATTAGTAGTAACTTTAAATTAATTTTCCTCCAAGAAAATGTAAAAAATTTAAAAATCTGTAAATCTGGTGGACAGAAAAAAAGAAATACCTTTCAAATTAGGGATGTTTGGTCAAAATAGTGTTAAAACTGACATACTTACATCGGTCACAAAAAATCGCTTTGCCCATTAAAATTATAGATGCTACTCAAATTTGGTTTATGCTTATTTTCTATATATAATTAGTTGAACCCAAGGTATCGAAAAGTCGGTCTATACTGACTGTAAATTTCTTGCTTGCTTATTTTTTGTTTTGTTTTTCTTTCTTATGCACTTCTCTCATATAGCTCTCAAGTAATCTTTAACAAATTGTTGGTATTATTGATAATATTAAAACACATGGGCCTAAAAGTATTCACCATTTTTTATTGTGTTTCTTTTAATTACTGAAATTAAATTTCGTTTGCTTTTTTTTTATAAAATTTATAAATTTTATAATAGTATAAAATATTATGCGAATTTTATTTATTAAACCAACTCCCGCGTTTCATTTTTTTGCAACCAGAAGACAATCGTTAATGCTCACCTTTTTTTGTCCAAGAAAATCTACAAACACTGAGTTTTTGAGTACCATAATAAAAACCTGAATATTTTTTAAACAATTATTGTTATCCAATAATTTTTTTTTTCAGAATTAATCTTGAAATACTATATTTTTCAAATATACGTACGTAAAAAAGATATGGCAAAAAGAAGGTATGTAGCAGGACCTTTAAAATGCAAGAAAATCTAAGCAATTTTTTGCAGACTGTCGTTCAGGTGACTTTACCGTGAAGTTTTGCGCAAAAAAAATTTTTTTTTAAAAAATAATGATGCAGTTCTCTTAACTAAATAATTCCCTACAAAACTGCATCATTAGTTTTTTTGTATTTTTCACTTGAAAACAGGACTTTTTGCCAGCAAAATCCCGCAATTCACAGTGTTAACTTCTAACAAGGAAAAGTAAAAGCAAACAATGGGAAATCCCCCTGTATATGAATGATATATTTATTTCGACGCTACTTACAAGTATTTAAGTGGACGGCGCACAGTGGATCATATTTTGAGAAGACGGCCAAAAATCATTTTTCTTTATTACCGATTTTAAAGTTATGTTATTCATTTGAAGGTAAATACTAGTAAACCTCGGGAGCCAAAAACTTGCGACTCTATCTCAACTATATCACAGCGAACAGGGTCTTCGAAAATGGGCTTTCTCAGTATTTTGCTAAAATTAAAAATTTCTTTGTAAATTTTTATTTTTGAATGACTGTAACTTTTTTGATATAAAAGATTTTGAAGTGAAATAAATTTTGATTAATTTTGTGGCTTCCATGCTATTAATGTTAAAAATATAAAATCACTGAGTTATTCCGAAATTAAAAAAAAATTTTTTTTTAAAAAGGTCCAAATTTTCCGAAAATCTCCTACTTAATAGTCTATAGTCCGACCCTCCCCTATACTACTATACCCCATTATACACCCGCCAGTTTCCACCCGTGTGCACCAGAACAATTTTTCTGACCCAAGGTTAGATATTTTCTGCAAAATTTATGAATACAAAAGTTGTCCACTATGTGGTTAGGATATATTAAGTTTGAGGTGATGTTTGTAACTGGACCTTTATCCATCTTTTATTTTACAATATTGTTACGTGACGGCAGCGGCATTAGGGTGGCAAGCGCCGGCTAGCATTACCGAGAACACCAAAAACCTCAGAGTCGGTTCATCCCGCCAAACCCCTAACCCAACCGCACGAACAATTAAAATGAACAAAAAGAATACAAAAAAAAAACTACACGTTGAACTACCTCACTTGAGTGGGAAGCAGATGTTGGCCTCCAACCGCCCAAAACCAACCACGGTCACACTCTCCTTAACTTCCACATTTCGGTGACCCCTCGATCCGCTTCAACACCACCACTTACCTTCGTTCATCACCCCCGCTGGATTAATTTAGCACATCTTATTTTCCATTTCAGTTACTTTTCAATACATGTTTTATTATACTCAATCTGATTAATATTAACAAAAAAAAAACTAACTCAATAATAATTTAACACAACTTTTAAAATTTTTACAAACACTATTTCTATACACAATGCCACTAGACGCCTTCCAACCGACTTATCAATTCCTTTGTCAAAAAAAACTTACTTCCTTTCCTTTTTTATTTTCTCTTCTTTATTTTCTACCGTCTCGCCTTGCTTCTACCCTACCTTGAAGGAGCTCCCTAAAGATGTTGGTTTCGCAGGTGACTATATATGTATAAATATCTCACTAGCAAAAGCTAACAGGATGTAAATCTTTTTTTTTTTTTCCTTTAAAGAACTGCCCTATGGTTGGTCCGCTTTACAACATAAAACCATATACTTAATCTACATTCACTAACTACTCTTAAATATAAATATTCAGTTTATAATAAATTTTTCTTTTAGGTTAAGAATTTCGTATATAATTTCAAATATTTCTCTCACTAAATTTCTTTATATATTTTTTTATTTCTCCCGACAAAATTTATAAATATCTTTCTTTTCAGATTAATTTTAAACATCTATAATTTTAATTCATTGCTCGCTAATTGGTATATATATATTTCTTTCCTATTTCTTTCAGGACACCTTTCAACATATTTTGTACATTTTCTTTCCTTTCAGGATACCTTGTTAGATACATGTATAATTTCTGAATCTTCCTTTTTTTTCAATAAATACACAAATCGATACAATTTTTAATTTTTCTCATAAATTTTTTTTGTAAATTTCACTCAACACAGGTTTGTTTTATATTAGTTTTATTTTTCAAATTAACGACTTCTTTTATATTTTTCATCAGCAGTCCAAGCATACGGACATAAGGACATACCAACAAGGTTACCTGTTTTATTTCTTCTGTATCTTACGCCCTTTTCCTGTTTTTATATTTCCTCGTTAGAGCCTGCGACCGTCTCAACCAGGTGTTCTCATAGGTGCCACTTACAGCAAAATTCTGTTTACTTGCACGCCTCGAAGTCACTCCAGTTCATATTTTTTTCACCCACTGTATAGCTCCGTAACCTTCTGCTCCTATGTCCTTTATCACTATACACATTTCTCACTTCACCGCACAGACAACTTTTTAACTTATGATTTTTTTTTCACACACAAAAACTTTCCTTTTAGCTTTTTGGTTGCGTTAAGATTTTCCTCCAGCCGATTACGTCGCCGCTCTAACAATTAATCAATTAATCAAAAACACTTTTTGAGTCGATTAAACGATGTCCGTCCGTCCGTCTGAGTGTTATGAATACAAAAGTTGGTCGTACTGGTGCACCGCAGTGTATTTTTTGCATGTCGGTGGAGTTGTCAGGAGTTGTTATATACTTATAAAAAAGGGTTGAGATATAATGCGCTTAATTGTTGCAGGTACATTTACATAGGTATCTCTCAAAAACATTAATAGTCTGAATTAGAGTTATATAGTTTAAATACCTGACAAAATGGGAAACAATTTAAATAACAGGTAAATGGTAAAAAAAAACTATTGCGACATAGCCCTTTAAGATATGAACAGGTACGCTTTACCTTTTAAAAGGGGTTAGGGTGTGGGTTTTTTATGCTTCTAAAAGTGGTAATAAAAGATAAAAATTTGTGAATGGTAAAAAAAAAACTATTGCGACATAGCCCTTTAAGATATGAGCAGGTATGCTTCACCTTTTAAAAGGGTTAGGGTGTGTGTTTTTTATGCTTCTAAAAGTGGTAATAAAAGATAAAAATTTGTAAATGGTAAAAAAACTATTGCGACATAGCCCTTTAAGATATGCTTCACCTTTTAAAAGGGGTTAGGGTGTGGGTTTCTTATGCTTCTAAAAGTGGTAATAAAAGATAAAAATTTGTGAATGGTAAAAAAAAAACTATTGCGACATAGCCCTTTAAGATATGAGCAGGTATGCTTCACCTTTTAAAAGGGGTTAGGGTGTGGGTTTTTTATGCTTCTAAAAGTGGTAATAAAAGATAAAAATTTTTATTTTACATAATTGCAAGAAAGAGTATTTATAATAATGTTTCCACAATTATTATTCATTACAATTTGTGCAATGGCTAAATACTGTTACAGAGATCTGGCAGATATTTATTTTCAACGAAATGATTTAGACGATGTAATTTTGCACATAGTGAGCAACGACTTCTTTAAGAATTGTAACGTAGAAGACATTGAAATGCACAAAGGAAAAATTACTAATTTTGCATCGAATTTGAAAAGACGGTACATTGAATGCTCTCATAGCAAGGCAAAGATGTACAAACGTTACCAAGACTGGTTAATAAAGGAACTTATTTTTGAGAGTGCATCTACAACTACCAACGAAAGTGGAAAAAAGGGTCGACCAGCAAAACCAATTGACGGATGTAGTGAAAGATCTCGAAGGCGCAAGCTGGAGAATATCAATGAAGAAATTTCTCAAAGAATTATTAAGGATTCATTTTTGCACCAAATTCAACCGACCCAAAATAAAAAAAATAAAATTGAAATAATTGAAAAAATAGTAGAAGTGAGCCCAAGGTGCACAAAGAGTATTTTGAAAAGCATTCCTACACCAACTGAAGATAAGAAATTTACGCCGAAAGAAGCGTTCGCCCTATGTTTGGATTTGAAATTGACCAAAAATCAATATAAGGAATTGCGGAAGCGAACCAATGAAAAGAATTGTGGGATTTTTCCAGAGTATCGAGATTTAGTTTCTGCCAAAAAAGAATGCTTACCTTCACAATCTGCTATTAGTGTCGCTTCAACATCAGCAGAAATAAAATTGCAAGATCTCCTTGAACATACTGCAGAACGATTGCTAAATATGCTTGATACTGATCATTAAAAAAAATTGGTAATGGCAGCATTACTTTAATTTCTAAATGGGGATGTGATGGATCCTCTGGTCAGAAATAATACAAGCAATTTAATGCCGAAAATTCGTCAGATGCTAATTTATGTTCCATTGCGCTTATCAAATAGGTATAGCGTCTTAGAGCCGTCAACTAGTAGAGCAACAGAAATTGATATATGGAAAAATGAAATTCCTTCTTCAACAAAGTATTGCCGACCAATAAAATTTGCATTCAAAAAGGAAACCAAAGATGTCATAACTGAAGAAGTTCAAAAAATAAAACATCAAATTAAGGAACTTCAACCAGTAATATTTAAATTTGATGACCAAGGCATTGAAGTACATTTTAAAATGTGTCTCACAATGATTGATGGAAAAGTTGCACAAGCTTTAACTGGAACAAATTCAACGTCAAGCTGCATTATATGCCAAAAGACATCAAGTCAATTAAGCCAACCCCCACCAGAAGACGATAGTTTTAAGGAAGCCTACGAATTTGGAATGTCCCCTCTTCATGCTAGAATACGTTTCATGGAGCATAGTCTTAAATTGGGTTATGATTTGGAATTTGGTCCGTTAGGCGAAACAGTGAGAAAAAACAAAGAAAATGAAGAAAAAAGAAAGCAAAAAAAAAACAAATTCAGCAAAAATATCTACAGCTAGGCCTCGTAATCGACCAACCAAAACAAGGGGAAGGAAACACAAATGATGGAAATACTGCAAAGAGTTTTTTCCGATCCGGAAACTGCAGCATCTATTACAGGTGTAGATCGTGAATTAATAAGACGATTCAAAATCATATTACAAGTTCTAGCATGCAGCAGAAAGATTAATGCAAAAAAATTTGGAGAGTACGCCAATAAAACAGCTATACTTTATAATGAAAAATACTCTTGGAGATATATGCCATCCACAGTTCATAAAATTTTGTACCATGGGAGCAAATAATTCAAAACAATATGCTACCAATAGGAGATCTATCTGAAGAAGCGCAAGAAAAAAGGAACAAGGACTACAGATTCTTTCGCGAGCACAACACAAGGAAAATGTCCAGATGTTGTACTAATGAAGACCTTATCACTATTTTGTTGTGCACTTCAGATCCATATATGTCCAACATTCGTCAAAAATGGAAAACTACCTCTATTGAATTAGACGAAGAAGCTAAACAACTTCTAGAAGATGAAAATGAAGGTATTTAGAAGAAATTTTTACTAAAATTGGTTGATTTAAAGTACTTTTCCATTACATTAACAATAAGCTACACTTTTTTTTATATAGTTAAAAATTTTCTTGATTTAAAAATTTATATATTTTTTAAATTTACAATAAAAATTGTTATATTTCATAAATTTACCATAAAAATTGATATGGAAATATTTAAAAAGACAATAAAAAAAAATTTAACTAAAGCAAAAACATACGAGTTTTTCATTGAAACTTCTCTATCTTGAACCAATATAAGGTAACTTTTACGTTCGCTGCTTAATAAATTATATTTTAACTCGGGATCTTTCAAAAAAAAAAAAAAAAAAAAACAACCTTTGGCCCTTGTGCACATTAGGACTAAAAAGTTTACGGGGGCCAAAGTTTGGCATTTTCTGAAAAAATTAACTTAAAAAATTGTTAAAAAGCATTAGTTGTAAAATTAACTGAAAAAATAAGAGATATTAAAAAAAACCTTTTTTTAACTTTTAACACTTCACTTTTGTACTAAAATTCAACTACAAATGAAAATGTATTTTAAACCCTCCGTAACTTTTTTTTATTTTCGGTCGAGAATTACGTTTTATAGCAAAACTTAAAGGGTAAAGTCTCACCTACCAAAAAAAAAAACCGCATATCAAAATTCCAATCCAGTCAAAAGTTATAGATTTTTGACCGCCTTCTCGTCAAATGGTCCACTGTGCGGCGCAATATTCCAACGTGATTTTTTGATTTTTCTTAATTTTTAGAAAAACAAAAAAAAAAAAAAAAATAAATAACAATTTTAGTTCGAAATCTTGTCATTTATCTTCGAAAGGTAAATAGGTCTTATGGGGAAATTACCAAAAGTTTTATATTAAGTCGTGCTACTGCACAATCGATTATGAGGAACTATAAAAATACCAAAAGTACGGTAAATTAGCCGCGATCTGACAGATACAAGAAGCTTTCCAGACGCAATATAAGCAGCATTCTTAAAGAAGTAGACAAGTTTTCAAAAATAAATGCCCCAAATTTGGCGGAGCTTATTGCAAAACATACGAATATTATTGTTCATCAAAGAACTATGCAAAACATTTTAGACGAGAATGGGTTTAAGATCTGAGTAGCTAGCAAGAAACCATTTGTTTCCGTGAAGAATCCTAAAAATTTGTTAACTTTCTTCTAGGCTTAAATACAAATTAATTAACTGGACTTCGCAATACTTTATCTGAAAATTTGGTCTAGCTAGCAAGCTAGAGCAATCGAGGCTCCTTATAATTATTTAAAATTTTTAAAAACGATTTCTGGTTATGCTTCAATTGATCAGATTGTGTCTAAACGACTACTAAAGAGATTCTGTGCACACGTCTGGTATCACAGTGGTAAAGCTGTTGCTCTTGCGGTATTTGATTCGAACACCAGCTGCGACATTAAGCGGGAAATGGCGAATGCACATTCTGAAAAAGAGAAAGAGGAATACGAGACGCAATATTCTGATAATGTGACAGCGATGAAGGAGAAACTGATTTAGACAACAGCAGTTACAGCGGAAGTTAAGATCGTGCTGGTCAAGTACAAGTTGTTGGCTTCGAAGGTATAAAAAGAAGAACAAGTGAATAAAGAACTCTCGAAGAAAGATTGGAGTCATTACGTCACACCTGGGAAACAGATTTTGCTTGGTAACAGATTTTACTACAAGCACTAGAAATACTGCTTAAACTACATGTTATCAGCGACATTGCCGAAAGAGGCGTAAAAATAATAGAAGACTATAGCACTGTATTGTGCTGAAAATCAGAAAAAAATTTCCATTCCATAGAAAACTGATTTTTCCACTTAAAAAATGTGACGGTGATCTGTTTTGCGCTTTACTGTAACAAAAGAATTTCTGTTACAAGCAAAATAAGAAAGCAGAAAAAAAAATATAACCTTGATCTTGAAATTATTTTCAAGTTCAAGTATGTACGGTAAACAACACCTTATATGGTAACATGCTAATGGAAAATTTTTTGTTCTATTTTTGCAAACTGATTAATGGAGCGATTTGTTTGTCTCTTCGTTGTTTATATGAATTCATGATTGTTCATGTATGTATGGGTCAACTACAGCTTGCAATCCTTCTCGCTCTCCCACCTGGTTTTCAGCTATTGGTATTAGCTTGCCCCTTCATTCACTAAATAATCTCACTTACTCTCTCTCCTTTTAATATGAGTTGGTATTTTTTTTTACGAAAAGAGTGAGATTATGAACGAGTGTATGTATATCTATGTGTATTAGGGATAAAGAGATAAAAAGTTACATAATGACATACATAGGCTATTCTATGAGTGGGTGAGCGTAGGTAATAAAAAAAAAAACAGGTTTATTTTTTTGGTTGTGCTAGAAGAAACAAAAAGGCTTGTATAATTGGTGTTATGAAGATGACGCCAAAATTTATAATTCATTCAAGTTCTGTTGAGAGAAGTGAACGTTTATACCACAAAAAGAAAGAAAAATACAAACTCGAATTAAGACACGTTTTCAATAAATTTTATTTAAAAAAAAAAAATGTGTAGAATCTTCAAAAGTAAAGATCGAAATACAATAAAAACCAAATACCGAGCTTTTACAAAAAGGAGTCGTGTCATGAGTCAATGGAAACGAGAATTTTATGTAAATTTTAAAAGCGAATTTAAAAATATATATCTGAAAAAATGGTTAAAGTAAGGATTTAAAAACCCAACAACAGCGCACTTTTTAATAATCATTAAGCCAATACAGTGGAAGTAAAAAAAAAAAATAACAAACGATTTATATCTTCTAACAAAAATAAACTAAATAGTTTATATACGTTTTGTGTATTAATCTATATATATACTATTACTACTATATAAACCATTTCACATACAATCAATATATATTTACCTATATTACATAAAAAAATAATGGCATAAGTTTAAAAAAAAAAAATTTAAGTTTAATAAAAAGAAATGAAAGTTTAAGAAAATTAAAGATTAAGAAAATTAAATATTTAACAAACCTTAAAACTAAATTATAATATATAGTTTAGAAATTGAAAATAAAAGTAAAGTTTAAAATAGATTTTTAAGAAAGTTGAAAATAAAAGAATAAGACTTAAATATAGTTTGAAAGGAAAAAACAAAACTAAAATTTAAGAAATCTAAAATTGAAAAAAAAAAACTGGAAAATAAAGCAACTGTTAAAATAAAATGATTATTGATGTAAAAATAAAAATAAAATTTTTGTGAATTAATATAAATCAATGACTGTACAAACGAGAGTAATTGACATAAGTGTATTTAATAAATTTCAACTACACTCTCTGCAAAATACTGAAACTATAACAAATCATATTATGTTTTCACATCTCGTCTTGGGATAAAAGGTACAGCTACCCACCCTATTAATAATCTAATTGCGTGATTGCGGTCCATTCAAAAAAAAAAGAATAATTGACGTGTTTCTTGAAAATGGCGCCACCGCCGCCCGATCAAAATTTTTATCATCCACAACCACATCCATACGCTCATCCGCATCCACAGTTGCAATTGCCGCCACAGTTTCGGAAACCATTTGATTTGCTTTTTGACGAACGTACTGGTGCGATCAACTATAATTACATACAAAACCATATGGCGATATAAAAATTAAACTAAAAAAAAAAATTTTCTAAATTAAGAATGTTCTAAATTACAAAATTTTGCTAAAATAAAAATTATTTAAGTTAACTCCCCTGAAAATTACACAGAAAGTCCTAATTTTAAGAAAATAATATTCAATAAATTGTTGCTAAATACTTAAGAAAATAGAAATACCGTTAATTAAAATTACAAACAAATAAAAATGTATACACTACATTTAATGAACATTAATTACAAAAGTATAAAACATCGTTTAGATTAAAATTTTAATAAAAGTTTTATAAATTAAAATTATTTTTTTAAAGATTTTAAATTTAAACTAAAATGTTTGTACGTTAATAAAATTTATTAAATATAAATTTTAACTAAAAATTTTCTAAATTAAAAACTTTGCTATATATAAAATTAAACTAAAAAATTTTCCTAAATAACAATAAAATTTTGCTAAAATTTTCCTTAAACAAAATTTTGCTAAAATTTTGTTAAAAAAAAAAAAATAAAATTTTGCTAAAATTTTCCTAAAACAAAATTTTGCTAAAATTTAAAAATTCTCCTAAAATTAAAATTAAGCTAAATTTAAAAATTTTCCTAAAATTAAAATTTCCCTAAAATAAATTTTGCTAAATATATAATTTTAAATTTTGAAACCTTAAATGAAGGTTAAATAAACTTTTATATTTATAACCCCATGTAGAAAACCAAACCAAACCAAATCTTATCATTGCAGTGGGTTACCTCCAAGTAAGATGGAGTCGAGGTAACATGGTAGGGAGGGCAAAAGGGGCAGAACACCTAGTCCCCAATCCCAAGGTAAGTATGGCCATCCGTCCCATTTAGTATCCGCTTTTTTTTGACAGTTGTTTTTTTTAAATCGCTCGTGAAAATCTGTAGTGCGGTTTCCCTGGGCCTGAGCAAGACCCCACCCATCCGGCGAGCTAGGCCCCTACGCCAGCACGTGTGACCAGCAAAGGCTCAGGGAAACGGAAGCGGATCTTCCACCAACGCCGCACTATTACAAAAAGTTACAATCTTTATATATATACTCCTTCTGTTCTGGATCGGAGAGGTGGGCGTGGCTCCTGCCATACCAAGTAGATATTCAATATCTATATCTCGGGCACAATGATAGGAAGATCTTTGCAAATTTGTGCGAGCTCATCTATTAATACTACGATTAGCCATGCCGAAAATGAGAGGGATCGGAAAAGTAGGCGTGTGACCTCCCATACAAAGTGAATTTTCAATATCCTATATCTTGAGTAATATAAGGGAGTTTTTTGTAGTGAAGAGCCTTGCTGAAATTGGGTGGTATCGGATTAGTAGGCGTGGCACCGCCCATATAAAACTAATGTTCAATATCACATATAGCGAGTAATATGACAAGCAGAGCTTTAAAAATTTGTGAGAGGTCATATGTGATTACTATGGTTACCAGTGTCTAAAATGGGCGGGATCGGATGAGTAGGTGTGTCACCTCCGTTCAGAGTGAAGCTTTAATATTCGAAAACTTGAATGATATAAAAAGGAAAGTAACGATACTTTGTGTGATTTCACAGGTTAGTAGTAGGATCAGTAGGCGTGGCACATCCTATACAAATAAAATGTTCGATATCACATATACCGAGTACTGTGGCAGGGAGAGCTTTGCAAAGTTGTGTGAGGTCTATCTTTATATATTAATTTCTTTTTTCATTCTGTGTGTTTCATTGAACTCCTTTTAAACGGCTGGACTGATTTTTCCTTAATGTAGGTTAAGTTAGTTAGAGAATGGTTTAGATTGTGTTGTTGTTGATTTTTGATTAGTTAAGGTTCATAATGGATCCGGTAGACAGCGCTGTAATCTCGTTTCAGATATTTTTAATGATGCACACACGAGTTACAATCAACTTAATCTACAAATTTAAATTGTAAATGCTTTTTTGAGTCTATAATACGAAATTTCGTTCAAATTCTTAATAACTTTAGCTTCAGTAATTTATTTATATTTATTTGTCCTTCGTTTATTACAAATTAATGCTGCGTCTTCGTGAAGGTGCAGGAAATATTGGCCGACGTACATGGAATGCACAAACAGTCTATAACCGTCGGTTAAAAATAATGGTGCAAGATCAATTTTCGGACAATGTGAATTTAGGAAACCATGTGGAAAATCGGGAGCATTTCAACAAAGAGAGACACAACAACGAGTCACCGATGCACACATATCATGAGATCGACAGCGTATGCACATTAACATGAACATCACTTCACCGTCTTGCGTTCGAATATGAAATGCACTTTTCGTCCTAATTGTCACCAGAAATAGTGACAGAGAATGGCAACACTCTCATGCCTTTAAATACAAAGGTGAGTCGGGCCGCCAAAACCATTGAAAACACTAACGGCTGCAGCCACATCTCAATCGAGGTTGTTTTTGCGTAAAATTCGGAAATTCAGTTCTTGCTTCAAAATGACATCATTTGGTGCAACAAAATGAGTATGTTCATAATTTGACATCTGCATTTAAGATTCAGGGTCAAGCGCATCATCAAATTGGTTCTTTGTTATCAATGTCTGAGCAGAACAACGTTTGCCAGCTAGTTACACAATAAATTAAAAATCTAATTAAACTTCTCGATTTCATGAAAAAATTACATTTGGTATGGGAGCTCCCTTAAGGAATGGAGATAGTGGGTAGATATGTTAGAAACAAATATTGGGGAGGAAAAACTAAGTGGGTTTGGTATTATATTTGATTCCTCTAGGGGCATCCTATACGCCATATTTGACAATTTAATAACAGTCTCCATATTTGTACGGGAGCCCCCTCAAGGAGTGGAGATAAAAGACAGGTATGTTTTGAGAGAATTTTAAAACCCACCAAAACTGCCTAGGAGCCAGACTTGAGACTTTTTCTTCTATATATTTCCAGTCTGTAATATAAATTTTGTATGGCAGCCCCCTCAATGATCGGAGAGAGAAGGTATGTATATTCTAAAAAATGTGTAGGGTGGAATACTAAAGGGATTCGATCATACATTTGACACATCTAGGGATATATTAGAAGCTGTGGCAGCCAATTTTGTACGATTTCATAAATTTTTAAACTGCGTATGGGAGACCCCTTAGGGAATGGGGATATGGGATAGGTATGTAAAAAACATTTATCGGGGAGGAAAAATTAAGGGGGTCGATTCTACATTTTACCCTTTAGGAGTGCCTCTGTGCCTGTTATGCAGTTTTTTCCTTTTGGCCCCCACATTGAGCTCGATGAGGAGACCGACTAAATACTAAATTTAAGAAAAAAAAATTTTTTTTAATGTTGAATTTTATTTTATATTTTTTAGATGTATAAATTTTTTAAGTTTTAGTTTTTGTTATTATTGTTCTTATTTTGTTTATAAAATTCTTTCTTTTATAAACTTATTTTATTAATGTTTTAAGGATTCACCACCAATTTCTCAATTAAATTTTTTATACCCTGGCCATATAGTATAATGAGTTTGTGCTGATGTTTGTAACTACCACAAAAATATTTGAGGTACACGCATCTTATATTACATCGATCAACTCAGAATCACTTTTTGAGGCGATTTAGGGGTGTCCGTCCGGCCGTCCGTCAGTCTGTCCGTCTGTACGTTCGTCTGCGTGTTCATGTAAACCTTGTACTCAAACTGCAGTTCGCAAATATGAATATAACGGGTGATTTTTTAAGAGCTTGATAACTTTTTAAAAAAAAAAAACGCATAAAATTTGCAAAATCTCATCGGTTCTTTATTTGAAACGTTAGATTGGTCCATGACATTTACTTTTTGAAGATAATTTCATTTAAATGTTGACCGCGGCTGCGTCTTAGGTGGTCCATTCGGAAAGTCCAATTTTGGCCAACTTTTTCGAGCATTTCGGCCGGAATAGTCCGAATTTCTTCGGAAATGTTGTCTTCCAAAGCTGGAATAGTTGCTGGCTTATTTCTGTAGACTTTAGACTTGACGTAGCCCCACAAAAAATAGTCTAAAGGCGTCAAATCGCATGATCTTGGTGGCCAACTTACCGGTCCATTTCTTGAGATGAATTGTTCTCCGAAGTTTTCCCTCAAAATGGCCATAGAATCGCGAGTTGTGTGGCATGTAGCGCCATCTTGTTGAAACCACATGTCAACCAACTTCAGTTCTTCCATTTTTGGCAACAAAAAGTTTGTTAGCATCGAACGATAGCGATCGCCATTCACCGTAACGTTGCGTCCAACAGCATCTTTGAAAAAATACGGTCCAATGATTCCACCAGCGTACAAACCACACCAAACAGTGCATTTTTCGGGATGCATGGGCAGTTCTTGAACGGCTTCTGGTTGCTCTTCACTCCAAATACGGCAATTTTGCTTATTTACGAAGCCATTCAACCAGAAATGAGCCTCATCGCTGAACAAAATTTGTCGATAAAAAAGCGGATTTTCTGCCAACTTTTCTAGGGCCCATTCACTGAAAATTAGACGTTGTGGCAGATCGTTCGGCTTCAGTTCTTGCACGAGCTGTATTTTATACGGTTTTACACCAAGATCTTTGCGTAAAATCTTCCATGTGGTCGAATAACACAAACCCAATTGCTGCGAACGGCGACGAATCGACATTTCACGGTCTTCAGTAACACTCTCAGAAACAGACGCAATATTCTCTTCTGTACGCACTGTACGCATTCGTGTGGTTGGTTTAATGTCCAATAAAGTAAACTGAGTGCGAAACTTGGTCACAATCGCATTAATTGTTTGCTCACTTGGTCGATTATGTAGACCATAAATCGGACGTAAAGCGCGAAACACATTTCGAACCGAACACTGATTTTGGTAATAAAATTCAATGATTTGCAAGCGTTGCTCGTTAGTAAGTCTATTCATGATGAAATGTCAAAGCATCTTTCTCTTTGATACCATGTCTGAAATCCCACGTGATCTGTCAAATACTAATGCATGAAAATCCTAACCTCAAAAAAATCACCCGTTATTTTGATAAAATTTAGTATATAGCCTTTTATCGGACATAGGACGAACGCTATTGAAACTGATGAAAATTGGTGTATTGTCCGACTTAGTCCCAATACAATTGTGCCGCCTTTTTCTTTGGTTGCCGGGGGTGGAAAAGAGCTTCCAAAGATAAGAATGCTGTCATTCATTATGTGAAATTCAACCCTTGTGGGCCTCCTACTAAAAAAACCGATCTAAAAAACAGACTTCCCAGTTTTCGACCACTCTCCCCGTGGGACTGCCGTTAGATATTACTTTACAGAGCTGGTTAGCGCCTTCGACTGTTTCATCGTTCTGAGCTGAGGATGCTCTTATCAACTTACGCATGTCCTCTTCGATGCGTAGTTTTTTATTTACGGTGGTTACATAGTTGCAGACCGAATTCCAATTCTCCTCGGATTTCAATATCGCATCTACTATGTGCTCGGTTTCCATAGTCTGACCATTTTCACTGTTCACGATGCGTCTGTATTCTTCAAATCTGGGACATTTAAAGAAACCAAATTCCGCATCTTCTTATAGTTCTAGGCATCATAGTGGTGAATCGTCATGTCGGCATTTAAAAAGATAGCTCCTGAAACATCCGTGGCCGGTTAAGAACTGCGTCAGGTCATAATTTACCTCAACGTGTTCGCGGTCTATCCACTTCTTAACGCTCAGCATCAGCCTGTGGGTCCACCTGCCTTTGGGTGTGTTCTCCCACCTTCTTTGCCATTGGTTTATTGTCTGCTACCTTTCCGTGTTCCGCCTATCTTTTAGGTTCTCCTGAGAGTTTTCTCTCCTCGCGACATAGATTCTCTGTGCCTCCTCTGCTGCTAGGTCGATCGGTATCATTCCGGCTAGCAGTCCTGTTGCCTCCAGTGATATGGTCCTGTACCCACCGCAGAACGAGAGTATGTTTCGCCTTGACGAGCCTCTAATTGTCCTCGCCCAGATCCATACAGCAGTATCGAGTTCACCAATTTTGTGCTGAGAAATCTGCGGCTCTGACAGGGTCCACCAGTATTTGGCATTATGCTCGCAAGTGCGTTGCCAACTGCTGCCTCGTTCTGGCATGCATATTCTATATGTGCCTTAAAGCACAGCCGATCTTCTCTCTTAAGTCATGGGTATATTATCGCCTGTGATAACACTTCTAGTCTCAAGATTTCTCACTTCCTACGTCCGCTAATAAAAACTGCCTCCGTTTTGTGCGCATCCTTACTATATGGATAGTCTCGTTCGCTTACAGTTGCATTTTGTCCAGAAAGCGCACACTGACTACGACGGCTATGTCGTCTGCGAATCCTATGATGTCGACATCCTCTGGAATCTCAACTTCAAGAACCTGGTTGTATATGACATTCCACAGTAACGCCCCCCCAGTACTGAACCCTGTGAGACCCCTGCCGAAGTGTCGTATGAGACCATTCCCACTTCTATCCCATACCAAAGGCTCCTGTGTGAGAAGTAATCACATATGATCCTCATAAGGTATTTCGGTACGTTAAGCTTCTGTAGTTAAAGCATTATATGGTTCCAGCCCGCGCTATTAAATGCGTTCTTTATATGCAGTCCCCTATTCGACTTAAATTGCCATAAGACCCAAATTATTATATAGATCTCGGTTAAATTGGGTTTGTGTATGTTTATTACTTACATTTATCAGTAGTTCAAAATTAACCTTATAAGACAGTTCTTAGCCAACTTCGCCATATGAGGCTGATTCCCGATCTTCACTTAAATCTATAAAAAAAAAACAAAAATATTGCACACATTCTTCTCAAATTTTATTTGTTTATGTTTTTGCAATAAATGATTGACCACCATATACGGTCCGGATAGGTCCATTTTTGGACTTAGTCCCCACATAGATATTGCATCAGATATGAACTTTTTCTTATCTTCAGGCAAAAAAATTAATAACAAAGCACTCAAATTTGGTTTATGCTTATTTTCTATATGCAATTAGTTGGACCTGAGACCGCCCCTATAAACGTTTAGTCTAGGATATCGTAAAAGTGAAATAAATTTTGTTTGAAATAAATTTTCAACTAATTTTAACGACAAAATATTTGAGATCTTTTATATAATTTTCCTAAAATTTTCCTTAGGAAAAGAAAATTTTTATATTTGTATTTTTTTTTTCGTTAAAAAAACAAACTTCTTCGAGTAGCGTATTTGGATTTTGATAATTTTGTTTTGTTAGTGTTTTTTTTTTTTTGGTTTTTTTTTTAATGGGAAATGTTCTTCAATTTCAATTCTTTATGGCATTTGCCGCTTATGTTAAGAAAGTTTTTAGGCTATAATTTGTTTTGCTCTTCTCAGTCTAGTTCTTTTACTATTTGCTGTTGTTGTTGTTGTTTTTGTTGAAACTTCATCTTGTTGTGTGACACTTTGTTGTTGTTGTTTGTACAACGTTTGAAGTTGTACTTTATGGTAGTTTTTAGTTGGTTGTTGTTACTTATTCAACCCACTTGTAAAGGAAACGACAGAACGAATGACTGAAAGAAAGTTTAAGTTGGTTTTGTTGTTTTCATACAGCATAAGAGTACAAATGTTACCAACTCAGAAGAAAAACAAAAAACAATAACTAAGAGAAGGTAAATTGTAAAGACCAGCAATTTTTTTTTTTTTTTTGTTATTGAAGAAAAAAAATTTCAACAGAAAATGGAACAACATTATAGCACGTTGTTTATTACTTACCGGTATAGAAGAGGCTGCTTCTTTTCAGCCTAACAAAAAAATGGGATACTGAAAAATAATATCTGATATAGATTACGCTGGAGAAAAAGTTTTTAAATGACTTTTGAACAGGTTTTAAGTATTAGATGTTATTTGAAATTTTGTTCTTGTAAATTCATGTTTTCATTAAATAATTGACTGACGACGCTTGTGCCCAAAATATTTGCTGGGTATATATTTATTTGTTTGTTTGATTTTTTTTTTGTCGATGCTAAATAAATCTAAAGATGATGTGTTTGTGTTTTTTGTTGTTGTTGTTGTTTTGGCTGTAAGTCTCAAAGGTATTAAAGGCTAATATTTGTTATACACTTTTACCTAGTACTTTTTCATTGAACTTACGAGTACATCCGCCCCCCTTTCCCTGCCATCTACCATCTTCACTACCAAAAAAAAAATATGAAAATATTTTTGGTTGTTGTATTTATGATTGAGTGAGGAAGCAGTCGTGGTAGCAGAAGTAGAAGTAGAAGTAGAAGTAGAAGTAGAAGTAGAAGTGGTTGTGTTAGTAGTTTTTCAAAAAAAAAAAAAAAATGTTAAAGAAAAGGTTCTAAATGTTCATGGCTATGTACGTGCTTGTGTTTTGTTGGTAAGCGTATTTAATTGTATGTCTGTGTGTGTTGCTGAAAAAAAACTTGAGATTAAATTAAAGTTGTGTAAACTTTTATCCGTACACAAATTCATGCAGACGTAACGTCTCAAGCTTATAAATTTCCAAAACTATGTGGAATATCCGCTCTGCTTACACAACGTAGCATTTTTCTTGTTTTCGTGTTTGTGGTATGCATGTGTGCATGTGTGCCTGTGTCTCTGTGTATGTGTGTGTTGTGTGTGTGTTATACTACTACGTGTATGTGGGTTAAGAATTTCACACGTTTTGCCTTATCTTACTCTGTAATTGTGACAGACGCTTTATGTGTCATCACCAATAGGAAATTTGGCTACTCCTTAGCAGAAGTCTCTTGTGTTTAACGTGAGTACCCGTCTCGTTGACATAACCTCATGGTGCTCTGAACACTGGATCGGAATATGCGCCGACCACCGCCCCATTGTGTACTGAACTACACTCCGGTACCAATTCAAGATTTATGCATTTGGGCAACAAATCCCACTTCTTGGTGGGGAGTCGAGGCCTACCTTACACACCTCTGCTGTTCTAGGGTCACAGCACCCTGTTGAATGCAACTCCACATCGAGCTATGCTCTCCCCGCGATTTGGGTATAAACCACAGCCACCACGATACTCCCCAAGGGGCCGTACCCGCAAGACAGCTGGAATTAAAGATTCCAGGGGCATCTGACTGCCCGTGGTACCAGATATATATATAAATATATAGCCTCCGGTCAGACTTCGTACCAAAGCTACTACCAGTATGGCTCCAAACAGCTATAGACTGGTGGCCATTCGAAGGCCTTAGTCCCACACCCATACACCCACCCTGTGGGTGAGTGTATAGGTACACAACTAAGGCCTTCTAGAAGGTCTTGGGTACACATGCATGCGTACTTCCTGTGGATGTAAACATACGTGTGCAATAAAACCCTTCTTAAACGTCTTCTTTTGAAGACTTCACACGCAAACTCATTCATACAACGCACTCTCTCATCATTCACAAGCACACCACTGACATCACAACCATCGTCCATCAATACGACACCCAGAGAATCCAGGTCCCGTATGTCCGAGTAAAAAGTGCATATGCACAAAACGTGAAACCAGTCCTCGGTAAAAGGTCCACAGTCACACTCAGACGTATTAGCCAAGGCTCTTCTATGCAAAAATGCGTTAAAAGACCCGTGGCCCGTAAGCAAAAAGCCCAAACTCAGGCCGAAGCCAAAATCTGGACGTTTCGCCACGAACGTCACATCGCGAATGAAGGAGTATGTAACCCGTCCATTGTCACTTCTGTCCCATCTATCTTGCCATCTGGAGGAAAGACACTTGTTTAAGAGCGCCTTGCAGTCCGTCCAGCTCCTACCACTAACGTCATCGTCAGTTACCCAATCGTCCTGCAACAATGGCTGTCCTTTCTTGATCCTGTAGGCAATACTTTTACGTATCACCTCCAAGTCAAGAGGGGCTACACCTACCAACATCTGTAAGGCCTCCGTGGAGACCGTACGACAACATGGTGCACAAGCGAGCAAGACTACCCGTTGACACGACATGATTTTCAGCTTTCCTCTGGCAGTCGTGACCACGCTGGACCACACCGAGGAGCCATATGTTGCGCAGGCAACAAACAGTCCACGGTAAATGGTCCGCATAGAACGCCTGCTGAGTCCCCAGTCATTCCTAAGAATGCGCCGGACACATCCCACCACACCAGTAAATTTCGCCTTGACACGCTCGAGATGAACCAAGAAGTTCATACGCTCACGCATTGTTATCCCCAAGTACTTGACCTCAGTCGCATACTTAAGGCTAACGCCATTGGCCCTAACAGTTGGAGGTCGATTTAGCGATAACCTGCCCTTGAGTAACATCATAACAGTTTTGTCCGTTGCTACATCTACTCCTACTTGTCTACTCCAATCGCAGACAATCTGCATGGCTTCCTCCCCCCTTCTCTCCAGCTCAGCACGAGACTGGCCTTCGATAATGACGAGCAAGTCATCCGCATATGTGCACACATTGTATGCAACCATCAGCCTCTGCAAAAGAGGATCCATCATTAGATTCCAAATAAATGGACCGCAGACTCCTTAGCATGCCCGAATTCTTTATAAGCACTTCCCATTACTCGAGTATTGAGTTACTCAAGTCGAATGAGTAGCTCCCCATTATTCGAGCTCCCCATTATTCGAGTTTTAAGCTGCTTGAGCCGGTCCAGTAGCAAACGAGTCGAGTAGCTAGATTAGTAATAAGTAAAATTTTTCATGTTTCAAAGCATGTAAAATCTCATTTTTAAATTTCACTTTAATCGTATTGTCGTACGGGCATAGGCAAACTACTGCTCGAGAGAGCACAATTATTTTCCATATAAATCTATGAAAATATTTCCTTCGTAGATGTTTGACATCATTTTACAATTACTTTTCAAAAATACATCGTATAATTAAACCCTCCATACCAGTGTACAGAGGTTATATCTGAGGTTTTCATGCCCCAACTTGAAAGGGTATCTTGTACTATGCCTAAAATATTCTTTCGAGCACGTGCAGTTAAAAAGGTTCTTTTGGATCTCAACATTAATAAGTCTTTGGGACCGGATGGTATACCAGCACTGGTGCTGAAACAGTGCTCTTCGACGCTAGCCTGTCCATTGGCCAACATTTTCAGCATTTCGTACCGTGCGGTAGTCTTTCCCTCTTACTGGAAGGCTGCTAATGTCCAACCAATCCCTAAAAGGGGGCGGCTAATAACTCTGAAAATTACCGTCGACTTGCAATCTGCTCTGCGCTCTCAAAGGTGATGGAGAGCATGATTAATTTCCATGTTGTGTACTACCTAGAGGCCAACTCACTTCTTAATGATCCACAGTATGGTTTCCGTAGAAATCATTCCACGGGAGACCTATTAGCTGTACGTTCTGAGCACTGGAGTTGATAGATTTGGCGAAAGTAAGGTGGTTGCTCTAGATATTTCCAAGGCATTTGATCGTGTGTGGCACGGAGCATTGATAGCAAAGCTTATTGCATTTGGGGTCGGAAATAACTTCTCTCGATTTATATCGAGTTTTCTCAGAGACCGAAAAATACGTGTTTTTATTGATGGGGTCTCATCTAATGAGTTTCAGCTTAATTCAGGTTCCGTTCTTTCTCCTTATCTTTTCCTTATTTTTCTGAACGACCTTCTTGGTCAAACTTTTAACTCTATATACTCTTTCGCAATTGGAAGCAGCATTTGTCATTTATTTTCCTTTAATTGTCGAAGCAAAAGGCGGACAATGAATGACACACTCAATCAAGACCTGCTACCAATCTTCGAGTGGGGTAAAGCAGATAGGGTTGATTTTAATGCGCTAAAGACTAAATGTTGACCCACAGAGCCATGGATTCAACAATGTCATCTGTATATATGGGTGGTATAGTTATTTATGAATCGGATACTCTTGATGTTATAGACATAAGAATTCAATGTGATGTTCGTTATAATGAGCATATTGTTCCAGCGTCGAAAGAAGCATTCAAGTGTCTTCGTTTTCTAAAACGGTGAAAAATTACTTCACTCCTTCTGATCTCCTTAAAATCTATACCACTTACATCCGACCGAAAATGGAATACAACTGCCATATATGGGCAGGAACTTCAAGGTATGTTTTGGAGCTACTAGACGACCGTGTGCAAATAAGGGCATCGGCGCTCATCAATGACAGTAGGGTATCCAACTCATTGACTCATTGGAACGTCATCTGAATGTGGGTTCTATAGATATTACCATGGAAAATGTTCTTCCGAGATTAGCGAACTTATTACAAGTGTCCGAATTTCGGATCGCTCTACACGCTTCTCTAGTAGATCGCATCCGTTTGTAGTCTATTTTCCAGTTGATCGCACAAGGCATTACAAAGAGAATTCGTTTATCATTCGAACTAGCCGTATGTGGAATAAACTCCCCGCACAGGTCTTTCCTGAAGTTATAATCTAATAAAAATTTTAGGAAAATATCCACAAACACTACTCCCTCATTCCTCCTTCCCGTACCCGTAACCTCTTCTCCTAAAATCAACACAATGCAATGCATTTGTAGGCGGCATCCCCTGAGCGTTGCTTAGTAACAAACAACAAAAAAAAAAAAAAAACAGTGCGCACCGAACGCGCTGCAGCCGCTGTACAGCAAAGCATTGAAGAAGACTCACATCGCTCAATTGTCCACTGTTCTCAGCAAATGGGAATATGTCCATCCACTTTAAGGAAGATTTTATGAAAGGATCTTGGTTTACGAGCTTTCGAGTGTCAACTTGTGCAAGAATTAAAGCCAAATGACCATCATATACCCCACCAATTCGGCCAATGGGCTGAAGCACAAATTGATTTGATTTTTCATAAAAAATTTTGTTCAGCGATCAAGGTCATTTTTGGTTGAATGGACACAGAAATAAGTAAAATTATGACCATTGAGGGAAGCTAACCCACAAGCTTTTGGTGCGCCATATGCATACAATTATGATGGTGACCAAATGTTACTGCCAACGGTGAGCGCTATAGAGAAATGATTACAAGTTTTTTCGTACCTCAATTAGCTGGCATTAACCTTGCTGACATGTGTTTCCAACAGAACGGAGCCATATGCCACACCCTCTGCGGAAAATTTCCCAAAAACAATTTCCCGAAAACAATTTCCCAAATACAATTGCCCGATAACAATTGCCCGAAAAAACAATTTCCCGAAAAAACAATTCCCCGAATACAATTTCCCGAAATTACAATTTTCCGAAAACAATTTCCCGAAAACAATTTCCCGAAATCACAATTTCCCGAAAACAATTTCCCGAAATCACAATTTCCCGAAAAGAATTTCACGAAATCACAATTTCCTGAAAACAATTTCCCGAAATCACAATTTCCCGAAAACAATTTCCCGAAATTACAATTTCCCTAATTTTAGTTCGCAACTTCCCATATATTCTTGATTTACCCCATAAAAAAATAAAAATTACCCGAAAATACAACTTTCTCGAAAAAACAATTTCCCGAGTATACGACTTCTCGAAAAACAATTCCCCCACCCCGCACCGCGTCCATCCTCTTTCACCCTCCCTCGTCATCCGGACCTATTTATTGTGTCATACGCTTATTTTTTCATTGTGAATTTGAACACTTCGGTATTCAGACGGATAACGCTCACTCTCTCCATAACATTGTGCCCATGCAGTAGCTACTACGGAATTGTTACCACCTTGCATTGCGAAGTTTTTTTAGTTATTTGGGTTGTAATACACAGTTACTAGCCACTCGAATTCGTGGATAGCGAAAAAGGTAAACCGAGGTTGCTTTTGAGTGGTTTCTTGTATCATGACGACGGTCAGTCCGTTGATAGCGTTTATTGTCGTTGTATCCATTACCGAGGAAAACACTGTACCGTTAGGGTACATAGGGTCAATACATCAAGTGGTCATGAACTGATTGCTCGCGCTTCGGCCGGAATTTCTGATGGCATTGTTTCGAAAATGTCATCAACAAGCTCTTTGAAGAAATAGTAATTTCGGGAAATTGCAATTTTGGGAAATTGTGTTCGGGAAATTGTAATTTCGGGAAGTTGTCATTCCGGGAAATTGTGCTGGGGAAATTGTAATTTCGGGAAATTGTTTTCGGAAAATTTTCTGCAAATCATGCCACACAGCGTACGCTATAATTAATCTACTCGAAGAAACTTGTAATGAACAAATATTTTCATGTAATGGCCGTGTTAATGGCCACCAGGGTCGTCCAATTTAACCCCACTGGATCATTTTCTTTGGCGTTATGTAAAGTCACTCATCTACACGGATAAACCAGAAACAATTGAAACCTGGAAATCAACATTCGACGAGTTACTTGCGAAGTACGACCGAAAAGTATGCGAAAATAGGAGTTCCAGATTGCGCCGTTTACGAGTAGGGCGTGGCAGCCACATGGCCCAAATCATATTTAGATATTAATGGCATGAAATTATCTATCCAATAGTTGGTTTAATTGATATTAGAAATATTTTTCTTTACTTCATTTTAATTTAAAGTTCTGTGTCTCTTAAAAAAACACCCATTATTTAGTGAAGTCACTTTTCTCTAAAATATTTATTAATAGCCGTGTGTGGAATAAACCCACCGCAGAGGTCTTTCCTAATAAAATTTAAGTCAAATACCCACAAATACTGCTCCCCCTCTCCTCCTTCCCATAACCTATTTTCCTGAAATCAACACAATACACTGCATTTGTAGGGGGCATCCCCTGAGTGTTAGAGTAACAGAGGCCCACGTAGTGGAGTAACATATGCCGAATCGCTGCGAACGGCACGAAATTGACAACTCAGGGTCATTAACAACACTGGCGGATACAGATGTGATATTTTCCTCTGTCTGCACTTACGTATGAGTTGCCAAAAACATTGTTGCCAAAAAGAAAATTGCTAAAAAATCACACTTTAGAAACATCAAATAAGCATCCTATAATCAGTTGAAATCCCAATCGAATCATTCACGTGAAGATTGTAGGAGGCCTCCAAAGTTGAATATATCCATATGGAGACAATATAGCGAAAGGGTTAACTCGGGCTGTTTCAGAAAAGCCAACCTTTGGCCGTTGTGAATATTATGACTTAAATGTTTGCGGGGCCAATATTTGGCATTTTCTGACAAGATTTATGTTAGAAGATTGTTTATAAGTACTAGCAGACTCCAGCGCTCGAAATTCGAGTGCAATTTCTAGGCAGGTTTATTTTTCAACTTAGCCAATTTACAAACCAACACTTTTTTTGGTTTATTATTATTGTGAATGAAGATAACAGACTCATTAACAAACACATTAAAAAATTTAATAAAACACACATAGCATATGTATAATTTTATGTATGTGTTAGTAGCAACTTTAAATGCAATTTACTCAAAATAAAGGAAAAAATTAAAAAATCTGTAAATCTGCAAAACGGCTAAAAAGATATACCTTTCAAATAATATACATTTGGTAAAAATAGGGAAGAAACGAAAGAACAAAACATCGGTCACAAGAAATTGCCTAGAATATTAATATTATAGATGAGTTGTAAAACTAACTGGGAAAACAACATGTTTTAAATCTTAATTTTTGTACTAAATTTCTACAAAAAAAAATTAAAATGCATTTTATATCCTCGATTACTTATTTTCTTATCGGTTGATTTTTACGTTTTGTGGCCAAAGGCCAAAGTCCCACCTATTAAACAAAAACGAAAAAAATCGCGAATCAATATTCCAATATAATCAAAGGTTATATATTTTTGACGGCGTTCTCGTGAAATGGTCCACTGTGCACCGGGTGCTTTAAAAGAATATTTCTCGTTGGTCTCTTATGCAGGGATCTTAATAGTTTTTTACTCTAATAAAAAAATAATGAATTTTTTCATATTCTTTTCATAAAAAATAAAAAAACAATAAATGAAAAGATAATAAATACCGGTGAAGAGAAAAACAATTAACTTAAAATTTAAATGTTATTAGCATTTGAAATTTAAAAATCGGCAATAATATTAAAATGGTAACCGTACCCAAAATTGTTTGCAATATTGAGTTCAGGACACAAGTGGAGGTTATCAGTGATTAGGCACGGTCGCATTTAACACTTGCTTTTTAAATATAAATACATTAATTTTTATTTAAAATAGGAAAGTTAAAAACCTCGATAAACCGGATTCGAGTCAGTTTTATTGACGGATTGGTCTTTGTTAGTTGATACTTAATTAGGTTCGAATACAATAGATAATTGAGTGAGGCCTTTTTCCGGGGCTCATGGTGTAGGGTTTTTACCAGAGATCTGCAATGAGTACTGAAAAAAGGAGTAGAGTTGACTCATGATTCATAATTAATTGAACTTATACGCATTCATACTTGTTGAAATGTTGTCGAACCTCATATCCACTCTAAAGTTTGAGATACTCATCATACTCATACTTTACACCATGAATGATGTTGTCGATATAGACGGTCCTTCAGTCAATGTGCAAAGACAATGCAAAATAAATATGATTCGAATTTTACAATACTCAGTATGGGGTCCTGTGTTTGCTCTGTTGCGTTAGTATAGCAGATATATAGATGTACAAATATACATTTATTTGTACATGGATGAGTTGAATGAGTTGAATCAATTGTAAGTATTATAAGAATTTTCCTAAAATTATAAATCAAACTGATGTGATTTATAAATCAAACAGATTTGGAATGGTATGAGTAATGATGTCAATGTCTGATTCATATTTATTGCAACTTATACTTATAAATCAACGTTGTTTTGAGTATGAGTACATCAGAGTAGTTAAGTTTCAATGATCTCTACTCACTTATACTTAAAATTTCATGAGTGACTACTCATGGCTGCTCTCTGGTATTTGCACTATTTTGTGTTTTTAATAACCTAAAAAATGGTTATTGTTTTTGAGTATTCCCCTTCTGTACAAAACTAAAAAATAGCTTTTCCAATTGGGTGCTGCTCGGCTAACAAGTCTTTTTATATTTTCCCACTTTGATTGCAATTTTAAATCTCTGAAGTCTATTGGCATGTGAAGTCGTTTTCATATCATTTGTGGAGTGAGTTAAGTAAAGTGAAGTATTTTTATATTCACTTCATTTTCATGTGAGTCAAATCTGTTCTTCTATAGAATCTGAGGGTATGAAAAGCACACAAAGTGAATTTAGTTTCTTATTAAACTATACAACTATTTTCTGAGCCCAACCTTTAAAACAAACCAAGAGAAAAGAAAACCGACGACTATTTACTTAAATTTTTACATAAATTGGGAGTAATGTTTAGATGTGAGAGGATGTGTGGGGTGTAAGTGTAATTTAAAGATTTAAATTTCTCTACATTCAAAGAATTGATTGCAATAACAATTATTTGCGCCTTTGACTTTGTGTATATGGTTGAGTGATTCCATACACGTCGTCTATATGTAGAACATATAAAACCCTATAACAATAGGCCCACATATACATATTTATATATATACTTTTATAAGTATGTATGAATATAGATTGGTGTATTTTCCAAGTGTTTGTATATGGGCGTGTGTGTGTAAAACAATTGCTGGTTTTTTGCCATTGTTTTGGGTTTCTTAATTTAGACACACACACACACATTCACCTTTATTTAAGATTTTTAAGGCGAATATTTTTTTTGGTTTGATAACACTACTCAACAAAATGAAAAAAATTTCATGTACTCTGGATGCGATAATTTTTTCTGTGTAGATAACCTTGACATGAGCTCGAAAAACGCAATAAAAAATTTTTTTTTCGTTTGGTTTTTTTTTTTTTTTTTTTTTTTAAATTTTAAAAATTTTTTTTTTGGTTAATTTGTTTCGTCCAGCATAACTCGGGAACCACTAGCCCGATTTAATTGAATTAAATTGTAAAAAATTTAAAATTACAATTCCCTTAATCTGTTTATATATTGTTTTCCTATACAAGCAACAGTTTCCAAGTTAAAAATGAATATATAAAGGAAAAAACTTATTTTTGCCTAAAGATTTAAATTTTTTTTTTTTTAAAAATCCATAAAAAATCCCAAATGAAAAAAAATGTCAAATCTTATTACTTTTACGTAAAGATACATAACCTATGAGCAAAATAAGAGAAAGATCATGAAAATCGATGCACGCGTTTCGCTTTTATTCGCAATTGAGTAAAGGTATGAATTTAAAAAATTTGCTCGACATATGCACATCTTTGTCTATGGTAAGGTTTTTTCTTTTTTATTACAAAAAAAATTAAAATTTGTTGGGTGACAAAAATATATGACTTTAAATTAAAAAACAATTCGATATATGTACAAGAAATTATCCTAAGGATATCAACATTAATTAATTATAAAAAAGTTTTAAAAAAAAATATCTAAACACAAAAATAAAAACCTTCAAATTAAAAATAATTATGTGCTTTTGTCTTTCTTTTATATTGTTGTGGGTCTGTTTCTCTTATTAGGAACCAGATATAGTCCCCCATCATAGCTTCGTTCCAAAATCCTTGGTATCGGTGCTCAATTTCTTTCATTTGCTGATGAAAACGCTCACCATGCTCGTCACTCACATCGCCCAGGTTGTCCGGAAAGAAGTCCAAGTGCGAGTGTAGAAAATGTATCTTAAGCGACATATTTGCTCCAATTTTTTTATAATTTTGGAGTAGTTGTTCGACGATCTCTCTGTAATTTGAGCTTTTGTTGTTTCCAAGAAATCCGGAAACAATTTGCCGAAATGAGTTCCAAGCTGCAGCTTCATTTGGTGATAAAATGTGTTCAAACTGTTGGTCTTGCAACAACTTTTTAATTTGCGGACCGTCGAAAACGCCTTCCTTAATCTTTGCCGATGAAAGGTGAGGAAAAATGGTTTTTAAATAGGCGAACGCTTCGCCATCTTTGTTGATAGCTTTCACGAAGTTTTTTATGAGTCCGAGCTTTATGTGAAGAGGTGGGAGAAAAACATTTTCCTTTTTTATGAGTGGTGTATATTTCACGTTGTCGCTGCCGGGGATGAAGTTAACTCTTTCTGTCCAACTCCTCCTGGTGTAATGATGTTGAAACAGCAGCGTAAGTCCATCGTATATTTTTTCCCACGCCTGTTTTTTTGCTAAGACAGAAGTAGCAATCTGTTGCATGGCAAAGCGGAGCTCTCCAAAGCATTGGCATGATGATTCTCGGCTGTCGTCTGAAAGAATTGCAATAATAAGTTATATATGTTCTTGAATTTCGTAATCTACACTTACCTTGAGTCACTTAGCTGTACGTAGCACCTTGGACATAGAGCACTTGGTGTCCACCGCTCATCTATGTTTGAGACCTTTAAATTGAAGCTCTCTTCAAATGAATCTCTCAATTTAGGTGAAAAATAACGCTTGTTTTTTCCACAAACGTATTCTCCGCACATGTAACAAAAATTACTTGGATTGGTATTGCATTCAAATACTCGCGAACGTTTGCTCATTTTAACTATCGCGTTCGTCGACACTTGTTGAATGAGTAAAATCGATCAATGAAGACCTATTTGTACTGTGTATTGTTTAGTATTTTACTGACAGGTACTTATAAATGGGTGTATATTTTTTTACGGTGGCTACATACCTGTTTCACCATGTGTGAGTCTTAAATTTTCCGAATAAATGTGGGTTGCATTTATGTAAAAAAATCATACAGGTAGTCACCGGAAAACCCAAATAAGTAAAAAAGTCCCCTTTCCTTTTTTCCTTTTAATTGTTCACGCACATTTATTACCGTTTATTACTTTGCTTACGCAATCATAAAAATTAAATAACCCTTTGTTTATTCCGTTTTGTTAATTCCGAGAATCATAAAAAAAAAGAAAAAACCTTACCATAGACAAAGTTGTGCATATGTCGAGCAAATTTTTTAAATTCATACCTTTACTCAATTGCGAATAAAAGCGAAACGCGTGCATCGATTTTCATGATCTTTCTCTTATTTTGCTCATAGGTTATGTATCTTTACGTAAAAGTAATAAGATTTGAAATTTTTTTTCATTTGGGATTTTTTATGGATTTTAAAAAAAAAAAAAATTTAAATTTTTAGGCAAAAATAAGTTTTTTCCTTTATATATTCATTTTTAACTTGGAAACTGTTGCTTGTATAGGAAAACAATATATAAACAGATTAAGGGAATTGTAATTTTAAATTTTTTACAATTTAATTCAATTAAATCGGGCTAGTGGTTCCCGAGTTATGCCGGACGAAACAAATTAACCAAAAAAAAATTTTTAAAATTTAAAAAAAAAAAAAAAAAAAAAAAACCAAACGAAAAAAAAAATTTTTATTGCGTTTTTCGAGCTCATGTCAAGGTTATCTACACAGAAAAAATTATCGCATCCCGAGTACATTTTGACTGTTGACTAGTGTAATTTGAGCTCTATATTTTGTTTAACTGGTGTTGCTGTTGTTTTTGTAAACTGTTTCAGTATGTGTGTTGGTATTAAAAGGTAAAATGTGTAAATAACATGCCATTACAAGGTTAGTAAAACAATCACATTAGAGCATAAAAATTTGTACTCGTACTTACTGATAAATTAAAAATCCCTTGAAATTTGTTTTGCTTTTGGGTAATTGTTAAACAACAACAAAAACAACAACAGCAGCAACAGTAACAACAACCAACGAAAACATCATAAAACGAATGTTGTTTCCTACGGAATTGCCAACTCTTGAAATTTGTGTTTTTTGTTTTCAACTCTCTATGGAGTTCGAAACGAACAAGCAAACCAATGAAGAAACGTTAATTTACAAATGAAATAAGATTATTTGGGAAATACTTAGTAAATTTGTGGGATATTTAATAGTTTAAATAACCAAAATCTACTTGTATTTTGAATAAGTTTATTGAGAAGTTCATATTGCCTACAAATGTCGTTCCACGTACTCTCTGTTATAATGGGTGACAATTTAAGTTTGGCAATTAAGTTTTAGGTTTTTAAAAAATAAGAAGCAACTTCGTTAAGTATTGTTAAAATTTTCTGACAAGGAGTAAGTTATAGAAATTTGTAAAAAATAAGACAAGAAACAAAATAATATTGTTTTCATATTTCGAAAAATAAAAATATTCAATAATTTTGTAATCTGTTTGCTCAATAATTTCTGCCGGCTGATCATATAGGAGAAGTGCCAAAGAACAAAAGTTTTTCAGAGCTCCACCTCTTTGAGTATGATAAAATTTGACTTAGATAAAATTTATATTTATAAACTTTTAAGAAATATTGAAAATTATGTCAAATTTTTAATTATGATAAAAGCAAAATCTATAAAAGGTGTTATTTTATAATATTTATTTTTAAATAATATATAATATATAATTTCTTATAGTTTTCTTTCTTATTTCATTTTACTTTATTTCCTTTTTTTTATTTATTTTAGCCTTTATATATTTTGTTATATGATACTTTTTTTTATTATATTTTATTTTGTTTTACTCCGTTTTTTTTTTATTTTTTTTTATATTATTTTGTTTTTTTATTACATTTTATTTGATTTTATTTTGTTTTATTTTACTTTATTTTTTTTTATTTTATATTATTTTATTTTCTTTTATTTTATAATATTTTACTTTATTTTATTTCACTTTATTTTATTTTATGTTACCTTTATTGATCCTCTTTTTTGGTTTTTTCATTTCATTTCGTTTTATTTCATTTTATTTTATTTTTTTATTTAATTTAATTTTGTTTTATTTTATTTATTTCTTATTTTTGTACTTTATTTTATATATTTTTTCTTTTGATTTTATTTTGTTTTTTTTTTTATTTTATTTTATTCTGCTTTATTTTATTTTATTTTAAGTTAATTTTTTAGTCTTTAATTATTTTATTATATTTTACTTTCTTTTATTTTATTTTATTTTATTTTATTTTATTTTGTTTTATTTTATTTTGCATTATTTTATTTTATTTTATATTAATTTTTTAGTCTTTAATTATTTTACTATATTTTACTTTCTTTTATTTTATTTTATTTTATTTTATTTTATTTTATTTCATTTTATTTTATTTTATTTTATTTTATTTTATTTTATTCAATTTTATTTTATTTTATTTTTTATTATTTTGTTTTTTTTTTTTATTTATTTTTAATTTATTTTATTTCAATTAATTTATTTTATTTTATTTCAATTTATTTTATTTTATTTTATTTTTTTATTTTATTTTAAGTTAATTTTTTAGTCTTTAATTATTTTATTATATTTTACTTTCTTTTATTTTATTTTATTTTATTTTATTTTATTTTATTTTGTTTTATTTTATTTTATTTTTTTTTATTTTATTTTACTTTATTTCATTTTATTTTATTTTATTCAATTTTATTTTATTTTATTTTCTTTTATTTTATTTTATTTTATTTTAATTATTTTGTTTTATTTTGTTTTTTTTATTTATTTTAATTTATTTTATTTTATTTTTTATTTTATTTTATTTTATTTTATTTTATTTTCTTTTATTTTATTTTATTTTATTTTATTTTATTTTATTTTATTTTATTTTATTTTATTTTATATTATTTTATTTTATTTTATTTTATTTTATTTTATTTTTTATTTTATTTTATTTTATTTTATTTTATTTTATTTTATTTTATTTTATTTTATTTTATTTTATTTTATTTTATTTTATTTAATTTATTTATTATTTTATTTTATTTTATTTTATTTTATTTTATTATATTTTATTTTATTTTAATTTAATTTATTTTATTTTATTTCATTTATTTTATTTTATTTTATTTTATTTTATATTTTTTCTTATACTTTATTGTATTTTATGTTAGTTTATTATATTGTATTTTATATATTTTTTTTTATTTTTTTTTTTATTTTAGTTTATTTTATTTTATTTTATTACGTTTTATTTTATTTTTTTTTTAATTTTTTTTTGTTTTATTTTAATTTGTTTTATTTTTTCTTGTTTTATTTCATTTTATTTTATTTTATTTTAAATTTTTTAATTTTATTTTAATTTTATTTTATTTTTTCTTATTTTATTTTATTTTATTTTATTTTATATTTTTTAATTTAATTTTATTTCATATTATTTTATTTTATTTTTTTTATTTTATTTCATTTTATTTTATTTTATTTTATTTTATAATATTTTACTTTTTATACCCTATACCACTATGTGGTTTGGGTATAATGACTTTGTGCTGCTGTTTGTAACAACCAAAAATATTTGACCTAGACCCATCTTTAATTATACCGATCGAATCAGAATCACTTTCTGAGTTGATTTAACAATGTCCGTCCGTCCGTCCGTCCGTCCGTCTGTGTGTCCATGTAAACCTTGTAATCAAACTGCAGGTCGCAAATATGAATATATTTTGATGAAATTTGGTATATAAGCTTTTATCGGCCATGGGAACGCTATTGAAATTGGTGAGAATCGGTCCATGTTCAGACCTAGCCCCCATACAAATTACCCATATGAAATCGACATAAATTGCCATAAGATCCAAATTGTCATATAGATCTTACTCAAATTGGGTTTGTATGCGTTCATTACATCCATTAATGAGTAGTCCAAAAATGATCTCTTTGACCCCATATAGAGCTGCTTCCCGATATTCACTTAAATCTATTAAAAACAAAAATATTGCACTGATTCTTCTCAAATTTTGTTTGTATATATTTTTGCAAAATACAAGAGACTTTACCAACATGGTCAGGATCGGTCCATTTTTGGGCCTAGTGCCGATATAGGTATAGCATCAGATATGAACTTTTTCATATCTGCAGCCAAAAAAATTAATAAAAATCCCACTCAAATTTGGTTTATGCTTATTTTCTATATCCACTTAGTTGGGCCTAAGAGATAGGGTCTCTAAACGCATGGTATAGGGTATCATATAGTCGGTCACGACCGACTATAATTTTCTTACTTGTTTTTATTTTATTTTATTTCATTTTATTTTATGTTACCTTTATTTATCCTCTTTTCTATTTATACCCTATACCACTATGTGGTTTGGGTATAATGACTTTGTGCTGCTGTTTGTAACAACCAAAAATATTTGACCTACACCCATCTTTAATTATACCGATCGAATCAGAATCGCTATCTGATTCGATTTAACGATGTCCGTCCGTCCGTCCGTCTGTCCGTCTGTGTGTCCATGTAAAGCTTGTAATCAAACTGCAGGTCGCAAATATGAATATATTTTGACGAAATTTGGTATTTGATCTTTTATCAGCCATGGGATGAACGCTATTGAAATTGGTGAGAATCGGTCCATGTTCAGACCTAGCCCCCATACAAATGAACCCTATGAAATCAACATATATTGCCATAAGATCCAAATTATCATACAAATCTTAGTCAAATTGGGTTTATCTGTATATATTACATCCTTTAATCAGTAGTCCAAAAATTATCCCCATTGGACAACTCTTAGTCACTTAAATCTATCAAAAAACAAAAATATTGCACTGATTCTTCTCAAATTTTGTATGTATATATTTTTGCAAAATACAAGAGACTTTACCAAACATGGTCAGGGTCGGTCCATTTTTGGGCCTAGCCCCCATATAGATATAGCATCCGATATGAAC
>OY821517.1:340032195-340137195 GCA_963682025.1 Cordilura impudica | reverse complement strand
CGGACTACATCTTGATTGCCGACTTACCTGGAAAAGTCATATAGACGCTAAATTGACACAAATAAAATTTAAATTAGTCAAATTCACATGACAAATTGGCAGGAACTCAAAGTTAAGTCTAGATTGTAAGCCCTTGATTTATAACTCGATTTTCAAACCCATTTGGTGCTATGTTATTCAGTTATGGGGAATATCCTCAAACATAGAAATATTACAAAGATGCCAAAGCAAGATTTTGAGAATGATTACAGGCGCACCATGGTACGTAAGAAACTCACATTTGCACGGAGACTTAAATGTTGCTCTAGTAAAGTACGAAATCACTAGATATAAATAGTGCAAACTAATTGAAAAAGCTTGAGTCTCACCCGAATCTTCTAGCTCATAACTTAATCAACAATCGTATCCACCAACGCTTAAGAAGGAGGGAGACTGCTGATCTCATTGGATGAAAAATGGATTGATACAATTAATAGAATAAATAAAATTTTGGCTGGCACTGGCTGGATTTAATATTTAAGTTTTAGTTTTAAGATTTGAATAACTTATTGTTAGTTCACAAACGTATGTGAAGATTCAATAAATAAAGATGAATTACAACAAAAAAATTTTTTTTTGACATTTGTCAAAAGAAATTATATTATTCGTCATATTAAGACGACTTTTATATCATACAAATGCCATCGCAACTCGTAGGTGAACTACTTTTAATGAGAATATTTTTGGAATGTTTCTTCTCATTCGTGGGTTTTTATTAAGCGATTATTTCACTTTTTTTTAAACCGCCAGATTTCGGAAACTATAAAAGCTAGTCTAAGTAGTTGTGCAACATTTGTAAGAAATTTCCATAATTTCTGAGTGGGTGGGGGAAACTCGTTCGATGATTGTTATCAAGGTACGGTTTTTCTTTTCATCTCTATCCCGGTGAATACAGTTTTAAATGTTGGTTTTGAAAGAAGAAATTTAGTTGACCACAAGAAATGAAAATATAAAAGTAATATGGAAGTTGTTTAATATTTTAATAGAAACTAGCAGATCCCAGCCCTCGAAATTCGAGTGTAATTCTAGCAAATTTTAATTTTTAATTTAATAAATTATTTTATAAGACCCTAAATGTATGCTAATCAATTTTAGCCAATTCACAATTCAAAACTTTTTAAATATCGATGGCGTTATTGGTTTGTGTCCAAAATTATTTTTCAATTCAACACAATATTATTGTGAATGAAGAAAACAAACTCTATTTTTTTTGCAAACACATTAACAAATATAATATGTTAGTAGCGACTTTAAATGAGCATAATTCGAAAAAACTGTAAAAAAAATCGGTTAATCTGGTGGACAGCTAAATTAGCAAAAAAATCGGTCACAAGAAATCGCCTTACCTATTAATATTACAGATTTGCACACAATGTTAAATTATTTCTATTTTTAAAGGATTTTTTTAAATAAAATATCTTTTGTTATCTTTTTGATATGATGATGATGGAGTCTCAAAACTTCAAACTTCAAACTTCGAACTGTAGAACTCTCTAGTGTTAAGAACAAAACCCCAAGAACATAATTATTCAAATCTTATATTATATCTTACAAAGGTTAATTTTAAGTTTGCAAAGTTGCCTGCTGTTTCGGTTTCTGTTTTTGAGCTTAAAATTAATGTTTCGTGTTTGTGTGTGTGTGTGAGTGTGTGTTGCACTATGCATCATTGTAGATTGCATGTATATCAAAAAGTTTGTTGCCAAACATATAGTGACAAGTTGTTTGTTTCTATTAAATACAAAATAAAAATAAACAAAAAAAGAATAAAAGAACTTGTTTCTAATATAATATAGAAGTAATCAACAACTTGAAACAACAAGTACCAAAGAAATGAAAAACTCTTGTACTCCGTTATGGCCACTTAAGCCATAACAATGTCTTAAATAGTTCTAAATACTTTAATCTTTGTCCCAGGGCAACACAGAAAGAACATGTAATTTAATTATAAAAAAAAAAACCGGAAAAGGAAATATAAAACTACTAACTTACACTCACACAGCCAAATACACGCACGTATACATGCCGACACAAACACTTAAGATAATATTTCCTTTTTCTCTTTCTTGTTTCGAACCGACATTAGCTCGAACATATGAGTGTAATAAAGAGCTGGCCAACAAAACACAAAGAATTTACTCTTACAAGTTTTTCCTTCAACATGAATTATTAAATTATTTTCTCTTTGAGCATAAATTTACCCTGAAACATATTATTCAATTTATATATTTGAATAATATGTTTCGGCTTAATATTTAAATTATAAAAATAAAGAAGCAGAAACAAAAAGATTAAAAAAAAATTCAATAAAATAAATTGTTTGCAAAGATTTTGAACACAAAAAAATTTAAGTAAAATCTTAGTCACACCGTCTACGTAGGATTCCCCGTATCATTGAGCTAAAAATTATTTTTTTTTAAGGAAATATTTTTGATGACAAAAAAAAATTGTGTTGAAAATATATTTTTAACAATAATTGAGAGGAAATTTTTGAGTTGATAATATTTGTTGTAAGTGACTAAAAGGCTGCCTCCGTTGTATCTGTTAAAACATAGAGGAGTTCATATTTTCTCTAGACGTTTCACTTACTAAAGCGTAGTAAAAATGTGTCAATTTGTGTGAAACCTTTAGAGGTTTTTTCGGCCATAAATGTTGATGTTATATTCCATACCAAGCTATTCAGGACATAAATTGAATTAAATGTCGGTAATACATTAGGTGTCGGATAGAGTATGAAACGTTAGAGCCCCTATTTTTGTAAGGTTCGGAAAAAAATTCATGGACGGGGCGATGTAGGACGAGGGCAAATGGCACCTCATCGAGCTCAAAGTAGGGGCAAAAAGGATAAATTGGCAAAAAAAAAACCTTCTTCGCTGCCAAACAGTGGGGTAAAATATAGGACCTACCCATTAATTTTTCCTTCCTGATTTGCATACAAAGTTTAAAAATTTATGAATTTGTAAAAAATTGGCCCATACAGCTTCCACCATGACCCTAGACGGGTCAAATGTATGACCGTCCCCCCTCTCTCTCTCTCTCTTATCATTAATGTGATTTCCATACATAATTTGCATTAGACTAAAAATATACACAAGAAAAAGCTCCGTAACTGCCTAGAAGTCTCCCCTAATGGGCTAAAATATATGACTAGCCTCCATTACAATTTTGTCCCAAACATTTTTTCGAAATATACGTGCCCCTTATGTCCATCCCTCCAGGGGCTCCCACAAAATATGGTGGTTTTAAGAAATTGTTAAATTCTGCCCATATGGTGCTTAGGACGCCCCTAAATGTGCCAAATGTATGACCGGCCATACTTAGTTTTTCCTCCCAACATTTTTTTCTACCATTTCTATTGACCATTTCCATTCCGTTCCATATAAAAATAAAATTTTTTCTTATGAAATCGAAAAGTTTAATTCGGTTTTTAATTTATTATGGGATGGAAGATTTTTTTGAAGCAAAAATAATGTTTCCTCCTCGTTACGTTATGGCGTAGCCCTCGATTAGTTTTACATCTCTTTCGACAACGTCGTTGACAACATGTAATTTACACAGTATTTCCAGTGCTTGCTGGTCGTCGGTAGCAATACATCTGGAATTAAGCCGAAGCGTGCGAAATATTTTGTTGTCTCAGGTGTGAAGTACTGACTGAAATCTTGTGCCTCAACTATTACTAAGGAGATTCTGTGCTCATCTCCGTTTTCTCAGCGGTATTTTATTCGAACATCTCCTGTGACATTAAGCGGAAGTTGGCGAAAGCGGTTCGTATTTTTGAAGAAGAGAAAGAAGAATACGAGGAGGAGTATTCTGATAAATAGATCAATGGATGAGAAAAAAATGAGAGCGACTTGAATGATATTGATGAAGAAGATGATAATAGCGAGGGCGAAGGAGAAACTGCTAAGAGGATAGTGGGGACAGCGGAAATCAAGATCGTGCTCATCGAATTACGCTTTGCTTAACAAAAGTAAACTTTTTTTAAAAAGTAACCTTGTTTAAAAATTGACTCTTTTTACAAAAGTACCTTCCTATTTAAAGAACCATTTTTTTAAAGAACCTTTTTTTAAAAAAGGAAGTTTTTTTTGAAGTACCTTTTTTTTTTAAAAAAGTAAGTTTTTTTTAAGTACCTTTCTTTAAAAAGTACTTTTTTTTTAAAAAGTACCTTTTTCAAAAAGTAATTTTTTTTTAAAAAAAGCACCATTTTTTAAAGTATCCTTTTTTAAAAGTACCCTTTTTTAAAAAATAACCAATTTAAAAAAAAGTACTCTCTGTTCAAAAAGTACCATTTTCTTTAAAGTACCAATAAATTACCAATTTGTTCTTAAAATGTGTTTTTTTTTTTTTTTTTTGAAAAAATACCGTTTTTTGGAAAAGTGTCCTTTCATTGAAAAAGTACACTTTTTTGAAAAAGTACCCTTTCTGTTAAGAGCACAATTTATTTAAAAAGTACACCTTCTTAAAAAAAAGTACCCTTTTTAAAAAAATAGTAATAGTCTTTGCTTAAAAAAGTACCCTTTTCTTAAAAGTAGCAAACAATTTAAATATATTCTTAAAAAGTAAGTTTTTTTTTGAAAAAGTACATTTTCCCTATTTAAAAAAGTACCCTTTTTAAAAAACTACCGTGGTGCCCCTTTATTAAAAAGCACTTTTTTACTTTGTGTTAACAAGTAACTTTTTTTTAAAGTAGCCTTTTTTAAAGTACCCTTTTCCGAAGTACAGTAATTCCTCGAACTGCGCGGTTTCGGACTTGCGCGTTTTTGTTTTTACCACCAAAATTTCGCATTGCGCGGTAAAAATTTCGCAGCCGTGCGGTTTTTTTTTGCGTATTACATATTTCGTGCAAAATATGTACCTAATTTAAAATTTGATGGATCCCCTTAATGCCAGTTTTTTATTCAAGTGAAAAATATATAATAATAAAGCTATTTTTTGTTTTGTTTTTAAAGATTTAATTTTAACAGTTTTATTAAATCCTATAAAATGAACGTTGCTGGAAAAAAAATTTTTAAAGCAATAGAAAATGGTGAAAAAATAACTGTATTAGCTAGGAGACATAATATATAAAGAAAATTAAAAGCTCAGTTGTCTGTTCTACACCATTATCTGCAAAAACCATTAAAAAAGTTCGAAGTTCTGCAATAGAGAGGACTGAAAAATTGTTAAGCTTTTGGATAGAGGACCAAAATCAAAAAAATTTGCCCTTAGTTCAGGCCTTATTCGTAGTAAAGCCTTATCAATTTTTAACCATTTGAAAAAGGAAGAGCAAGCTTCATCTAATTCTGAGGAACTTCAGTTTAGACCCAGTAAAGGATGGTTTGAAAGATTTAAAGGACGGCAAAACCTACACAATATAAAATTAACAGGGGAAGCGGCCAGTGCTGATACGGTAGCGGCTTCTGCATATCCAAAAATTTTAAAAGATCTAATAGGAAGTGGTAAATATTTACCAAGCCAAGTTTTTAATGCTGATGAGACTTGCCTTTTTTGGAAATGGATGCCTAGCAATCCAAAGAAGAAAAATCTGCTCCAGGTTTCAAGGAAGCAAAAGATAGATTATCACTCTTGCTATGTGGAAATGCCGCTGGTGACTATAAGAGCAAACCGCTTTTACTTTATAAATCTGAGAAACGTCGAGCTTTTAAAGGAATTTCAAAAAGTTCCCTGCAAGTTCATTTGAAATCGTACAACAAAGCTGGGATGACAGTTAAAATTTTCGAAGACTGGTTTTTAAATTGCTTTTGCGTAGAAGCTGAGACTTATTGCAAAAGTGAAAACATTGCCTTAAAGATTCTACTCATTCTTGACAATGCATCAAGTCCCAATGCATTTAGCTGATTTGCACCCAAACGATAAGGTAATATATCTTCCCTCCCAACACGACATCGTTAATTCAACCAATGGACCAAGGTGTCATTGCTGCATTTAAACGTTATTACCTAAGAAGAACATTTTTACAACTAATTGAAGCTACTGATGGACCAGACAGCCTTTCAGTTCGTGAATATTGGCAACAATACAACATCTTAGTCGCCGTAAAAAATATTAAATTAGCTTGGGATGAGGTAAAGAATTCCACAATGAATGCTGTTTGGAAAAAAATATGGCCAGAGCGCTGTATCAGAGAAGCTGTTGTCGATATGCCAGCACTGGTAGAAATTGTGGAAATAGGTAAAACGATTGGTGGTGAAGGATTTTATGATATAGCACCACAAGATATTGCAGAAGCTATATAATGCGCTCAAGAAGATCTTTCTGCTGAAGAAATGATAACATATTTTGCAGATAATAATACTGACCTAGACCCTGATTTAGAGCGTGCTTTAAAATTCCGTAGACGTTTGATGGAAGCTTTAGCGCCGCATAAAGAACTTTACAGTTCAAGAAATATTAAGCAATCACTATTAACAAGTTTTTTTACAAAACCATTGGAGGAAAATTCTCCAGAAAATAGTACAAATTCATCAGAAGATGAAAATGAACTCATTTAAAGATTTTTTTTGTTAATTTGTATGAATTATGTATTTATAATTTTTATTTATTTTTTATTTTTTTGTTTATGTTTAACTTTATATTAATACTATGTAATACCATTTTAATTACATACTAGGTACAACGAACTGATTTCAAGATTTTTTTGTTTAATTTTTATGAATTAATTTATAATTTTTATTTTTTTGTTTATGTTAATGTTTAACTTTATGTTAATATTGAATAAAGACTTTATTTTAATTATCTACTTAGTTTAAATTTAAATTTTTCATGATAATTTTAGGATTTGGAACGCATCCCCCTTATTTCATATAAAATAGGGTTCACACTGCGCGATTTCGGATTGCGCGCTGTTTTTTCAGAACGTATCTACCGCGCAGGTCGAGGGCTTACTGTACCTTTTTCCCAAATTAAACTTTTTAAAGTGCTTTTATTCTTAAAGTATCCTTTTTTTTAAATATCCTTTTGTTAATGTACCAAATTATTTTTAAAAAGTACCCCTGCTTTAAAAACAAGTAAAATAAGTACTCCTTTTTAAAGGATTTTTTTGAAATTACCATTTTTTAAAAAATGTATTTTTTAAATATCCCTTCTTGTTAAAAGTAACCTTTTATAAGAATCACCCTTCTTTAAATTACCCTTTTTATACCCTCCACATCTCAGTGGCAGAGGGTAGATATCGGTTTGTCATTCCGTTTGTAACGCATCGAAAAACTATTTTTCGACCTCATAAAGTATATATATTCTTGATCCTTATCACAGCTCAAGTCGATGTAGCGATGGCCGTCTGTCCGTCTGTCTATTCAAATCACGGTCATTCACAAAACAAATCATTTAGCTCGTTAAGGTTATAATAATGTTGCTTGCCATTATTCCCGCCAGGTTGGTGTTTAAAATGGAGCAAAGCGTACGTCACTGTGCTTAGAAATGAGCAAAAATTTGTAGATACCGCTACAAAAAACATAATAGTTATACAACAACATTCACAGTTCAAAAAAGCCACAAAAAAATGTTGCAATCAAACCAACAAACACAACTGCCATAAGCTATGTTTGTAGTATTGCCACATATTTTGTTTATCGTTATCACGTTAAATAAAAAAAAATCGCCAATACGAAACTCGTCAACGTTATTATATTTAAGCCGTGCTTGCATTGGCTTAAAATTTGCCCAGCAGTTTCGGAGATATGGTGGAAGTTTTGAAAAAAAAGAACAATTTTCAAAAAAAAAAAAAAAAAACAGTTCTTTAAAAATCATCAAAAAACCGGTTTGGTCTTAAAGCATTTGGTTGAACATATTTCGAATGAAATGAGCTTTGTTTCATTGCAATTGGTGCACAACTTTTGATTTTGTTCAAAATTTACTGAGAAAACTCAATTCATAAAAATCGCAATTTCCATAAGATTTTAAGATTTTATAAGATTTTTTTTAATTAGAATTTAAGAGAATAGTTTTTATTAAGAACTGAATGTTGTTTTTAAGGCTACTTAGGACGCTGAATCCAAATCTGCACTTGGATTTTTCTATCAGCTCGACTTTTCGCGATTTTCAAAAATGTTTTTTTTTAGATGTAATTGTTACCTTTGGAAAATAATTTATTTTTTAAACAAGTAAGAAAATTATAGTCGGTCTAGACCGACTATACGATACCCTATACCATGCGTTTAGAAACCCTATCTCTTAGGCCCAACTAACTGGACATTGAAAATAAGAAAAACCAAATTTGAGTGGGATTTTTATTAATTTTTTTGGCTGCAGATATGAAAAAGTTCATATCGGATGCTATATCTATAAAGGGACTAGGTCCAAAAATGGACCGATCCTGATCATGTTTGGTAAAGTCTCTTTTATTTTGCAAAAATATATACAAACAAAATTTGAGAAGAATCAGTGCAATATTTTTGTTTTTTAATAGATTTAAGTGAAGATCGGGAAGCAGCTCTATATGGGGTCAAAGGGATCATTTTTGGACTACTCATTAGTGGATGTAATGAACGCATACAAACCCAATTTGAGTAAGATCTATATGACAATTTGGATCTTATGGCAATTTATGTCGATTTCATATGGGTAATTTGTATGGGGGCTAGGTCTGAGCATGGACCGATTCTCACCAATTTCAATAGCGTTCATCCCATGGCCGATAAAAGCTTATATACCAAATTTCATCAAAATATATTCATATTTGCGACCTGCAGTTTGATTACAAACTTTACATGGACACACAGACGGACGGACGGACGGACGGACGGACGGACGGACATTGTTAAATCAACTCAGAAAGTGATTCTGATTCGATCGGTATAATTAAAGATGGGTCTAGGTCAAATATTTTTGGTTGTTACAAACAGCAGCACAAAGTCATTATACCCAAACCACATAGTGGTATAGGGTATAAAAACACTAAAAAAATGGCTGAGTAATGGTTGTTTAAGTAAAAAAAATAAAATAAAAAAAAAAATTAAATTTTGTGTATTTAAAAATTATGAGAAATCCAAAACTTGAAAAAGTGTAAATTCTTATAACTTTCACGTAAAGTCACAACCTACGAACAAAATGAGACATGGACATAAAAATCGATGAACTCGTTTCGCTTTTATTCACAATTAAGTGAAGGTACCACATTTTGTACCGCATATTAAAAAAAGTTATTTTTGTATGGAATTCGCGATTTTTATCAATTGAGTTTTCTCAATAAATTGTGAACAAACTCAAAAGTTGTGCACCGATTACAATAAACTAAAGCTCATTTCATTCAAAATATGTTCAACTAAATGCCTTTAGACCAAACCGGTGGTCTATGTCCATTTTTCTTTTTTATGAATTATTAAAAAACAAAAAAAAAATTTTTTTTTTAAATGTTTTTTTTTTCTCAAAACTTTCACGATATCTCTAAAACTGCTGGGTAAATTTAAAAACAATGTAAGCAAAACTTAAAAATACTATTTTTGATGAGTTTGGATATTTATTTAACTGAATATGATGAACCGTTTTCATGTTATTCCAATATATGTAGTGGAAGTGCCTTAATTTTTGACAACGGTATATCGCGAAAAAAACCAAATGCAGATTTGGATTCAGCGTCCCAAATAACTTTAAAAGCAACATTCAGTTCTTAATCAACAAAAACCTTATTCCCTTGTGTAATGAATTTCGTTGGAGTTCTTTGATGTACTTGGGGGACTTACAGTTTTTCGACTCTGGTAAGAAGACGCGATCATTGCTTTTTTTTTATAACAAGAAATGATAATAGAAACTTGCCAAAAAGAAAAGGAATTAAATTAAAATTTAATTTGTATTCGAATATAAAGTTTCAGTATCGACAGCAGTTTTAAAGTGGTACCCGTACCCAACATTGGTTGTCATATCGAGTTTAAGACGCAGGTGTAAGGTATCACAGATAGGCACAGCCGAATTGAACACTCTTAATTGATTTATTTGACATCGATCAACTAACCTTCTCTGCCTTTTTTTTCAATTTCCTATATAATGTTTTTCATCTTATTGCGACGATTCCGCTTAGAGACGAAGTTAACTTTGAAACTAAATTGCTAAACAATTTTACTCCACCCTAATGCGCATTCAATCATCAAATGTGGTAGCAATGATGAATAGAAAAACAATTTTTTTTTTTTGAAACGCATGAAAAATATTCCTTAAGAAAATAAAAATAATATTATTATTACTTTCTTGTCTCAAGGGTTTCCTTTTTCTTGTTGTTAATAACAACGAGGCAACAACAAAATGAAACTTTAAGATGCATGTGTAGTTTAATTTTTTTTTTCTACTACTTATTTCAAGTTTTCCTTTACAAACTTACAACCAAAAAATAAAAAAAGGAAACTCAATCCTTTCTTTTTTTTTCTTGCTGAAATCATACACATTTGAATTTGCTTTACACTCAGCATAATTGAAGTAAGGTTATGTTGGGAAATTTATGATTTTTTCGTTTAATATGAGTAATAAATTTCTGTTTTACTAGGAACAATAAAATTTGATTTTTGATCTTTGGAATTTTTCAAAGTGTAAATGTGGTTGTTTAAAACTTTTGTTGTTGGTGATTTCTTTACTTTTTTTCTGCGTTCCTTCATTATTATTGTACTTTATTGTAAAATGGTCTTGTTGTTGGTTTTCTTTTGTAGCGAAAAGTTTATACAAAATATTCCAAGGAAAAATAAGAAGAAAAAAAAAATGAATAAGAAAGAAAAAGAATTATTATTACTCATATTGATGTTGCTATAGTTGTTGTTATTTTTCTTTGCCAACATTTGATGCTTTATTTGTTGTTTTGGGTTCGTAGTTGCGGATGTGTTGCTAGTGTTATTTTAAACTAATGTTATTGCTGTTACTCCCGTTACAATTTATATAAAAGAATGAAAAGTTACTGTTATTATTTGCTTTGTAACAGTCAACCGAAAGAAAAAAAAAACAACAACAAAAACAAATAACCCAGTAAGTTTTTCAAAGGGAATGCGGTGAGGCGAAGGATAAAAACGAAATAGTTAATAAGTTTACATTAGGACAGAAAGTAGGTTGAAAGCAGAACAGTTTTATTAGTCAAAATGGTAATTTTTCGTACGAAATCTACTCAAATACTAAAAAAAAAAGGGAAATAAAAAAATAAAAACATAAATAAAAAAAAATTTCTAAATTAATGATAATAAAATGAATATAACAACCTGCAGATTACAGTTCTTGTCTCACAGTTTTTCCTTAATTGGTCATATCTGTGGATATTTTACTTTAAATTTATGTTTTTATATATTTGCATCAAAATTTTTATCACTTGAGTCTTAAATTTTACAATAAAATTACACTGATTTGTAGTTTTTTTTTTGTTGCTTATTTTGCTTAAAATGCATGTTTTTGCCTATATTTTAAAAACATTTTTTTATGTAATAAACTTTACTTTAATAAATATATATTCGGATAAATAAATTTTACAATAAAGTGACATCGCATTGTGGTTGCATATTTATACCCTCCACCCCAGTGTGCAAAGGGTATGTATAAGGTTGTCATTCCGTTTGTAATAATTAGAAACAAATTTTTGGATCCCATAATATATATATGTTTGTTATCCTTATAACAAGGGGAGCTGATATAGCGATGTCCGTCTGTCCGTCTTTGGAAATCACGATGACGGCTTCAATCGGGCAGGTGGGGTGCTCGTTGGTATAAAAATTGATTCACTAATATCCTGAGAAGTTTGCTATTGGAAATCGTCCAAATCGGTTGATTAGGTGCCGAGAATTGAATGAAGAAGTAAAAAGGTCGTGAAAAAATATGATTTGTCTATGCTGTTCTTGTCACGATCACGACCTCAAAAGGATAACTGGGGCGATCGTTTTTAGTGAGAATGATTGACTAACATCATGAGAAAGTGTCTGTTTGAAAAATCATGAAAATCGGTTTAATAGGTCCCGAGAAATCACTGAAGAATTAAAAAAAATTGAAAAATATATGTTTCTGTATTTTTCTTGTTGTTATTCTAAATGTTGTATTGTTGTCATAGCTGGACTTGTTGTTTTTGTGGTCGTTGTGGTAATAATATAATAAGTACTAACCCTTTGTACTTTTTTTTTATCAACTCTGGTAGAAAAATTTTAAAGTTTCCTTTGTTTTGGCATCACTAAAAAAATTTGTTAGATAATTTTTGTCATTGCCACGAGCCTGTCTGCAAAGTTTCAGATCTATTGGAGTCACGGGAAAGGGGTTAAAAATCGATCCAAAATTTTGTCGACAAGCAGACACAACGAGTTAATATAAAGTGAGCAAAAATTCACCAACGTCTAAAGCAAAGAATGGTAAACTACCTGTTGTTAATAAAAACAAGTAAGAGTGTTAAATTCGGCTGTGCCGAATCTTTGATACCCTCCACCTCGATTTGAGTAATGATAATAAATGTAAACAAAATATTGGAAAAAGTAAACAATTTGTTAAACTTAATACCAAGTTATTTAAGCAAATTCTTTGGGTTGGTTTTCGTCTTTTCTATTACTTCGGATTTATTTCGGTGTTTGCTTTTTGGTCATCGTGGTTGCTGATCGGCATGCATTTAGGTTATATACCTATATGCATGCATTTCCGGTTATATGACATAATTTCTCTTTTAATTTAGTTTTTGCTAATTAAATAGCTCGCCCTAACCTCCATTGCAAAGGTAATGGTTGTCTAGGGTGGCTATATGCATTAAATCGTGCTAGTTGGAGATGGCTGTATAGTCTCTTTTAACTGGCCAAATATTTGGAAAACATAGATAATAAATTTATAATAATAAATATTCAAATTCGGGATGCCAAACGTAAAAAACCAAATGTCCCAAACATTGTAACTAAAATAATTTGTTCTCTTTATTTTCTGAAAAACTTCAAATTTTCATCCAAAAAAAAAATTGTGAAAATTTATATATAAAAAATAACATTCTCATCAAATTGCGTTTATTTATGTAACAGTTTTTATGTTCGCAATTCTTAAATATCATTTGACGTTTTCTAAAATTCATTGAATTTAAATTAATGTTTTATGTAGTGTGATTCTGTAAATTTCAACGATCTGACAATCGCAAAATATATCGACAGCTATTGTTGTTTGCACTAAGGATTAAGTGATTCACTAAGTACATACATCTTAACGACAGTCGACAAATCTATTTTTCTATTTATTTAAATTGTAAACGAGTGGCATCTCTGTCAAAATAAGCGAAAAACACAAAGAATAGAAAAAAACAAATTACTTCGTATTTGACAGGATGATTTTATGTTTATGTTTAATATCTCTATTTTTTTTACTAATATTTCTGTTTATTTATTTAAAATGAAATAATGAATTGAATATGCTATTTAATTTTTTTATTTATATAAAAAATTTTTTTAATTAAAGCAAAATATTTTCACTATTTTATGATTTTTATTTATGTATGACGACATTTTAACCTAAAAATTTAAGTTTTTATCGATTGAATAAACAAAACAAAAATGGTTGTCGTTTAGATAACAACAACAGCTGACTTTAACAATAGCGAATATCGTTTAAAAATTTTACTGATAATTTTGCTATTTTCTTTTTTTAACGATTCGAGTATCGTTTAAAAAAGTTACTGAAGAGCTATTATGCCAATGTTAATATTTTTTTTAAATGTAAACATTTTTTATATGTAAACATATTTGGTGTTTTTTTTGGAATTTCAATTTGTGGTTAACGAATAAAATTTATATATTAAAGATGCAATTGATGTCTTCTAAATTTAAAATTATTATTTCCGACGTTTTGATATGATTTTCTGAAATTCAGTTAATATTTTCTAATTTATAATTGGAAATTTTAATTCCAGTTTTTACAATTGATATATTCTAAAATTTGAATGGAAAATTGCAATTTTGTATTTATGTGAATAATAATGCTTTAGTAATTAGGTATAAACAATTTTTAAAAATTAGATGTAATCGCAATCAGATATTTTGTAGGTAAAGCAGAATAATAATTCTATATAACTATGTAGAACTGTTTTGAAAGCAAAAAACTCATTGATGAACTCGGTAACTCTATTTTGAAAAGACAACAAAAAGTTAGTATGCCAAACTTATGTTCATATTTGTAAAAGAATAATGAAAATACGTATGAAATAAAAGACCAACCCGTGTATACTCTTAACATTGTTCTGTATGATATCCAGTTGAAAATATTAACATTCATGTTAAAATAGAAATAACTATTGCAAGGCTAGTAAGAACAAAAATTGTGGCGCCATCTACTGTGGCATAGTCACGCTAAGCAAAATGAAGTGACACTCTGTTAATGCAAAAGAAATGTTTTTTCCCCACAACAAAATATTGCAGAATTTTATGTAAATAAAATAATATACCGATTTATTTCTAACATGCAGTTATTATGGATATACATATATAGAATATATGTATATTATTTGTATTATTTAATATGTTTATATAAATTTATAAATAAATTTATACATAAAATTTTTTTTTGCTATATTTACACTAATTTTTTTTTTATTAACAACTAGGTATTTTAGCATTATTTGCTTAAGATGTTGGTGAATTTTTACTCCCTTTATATTAACTCGTAGTGTCTGCTTGTCGAAAAAATTTTGGATCGATTTTAACTAATTTCCCGTGAGCCATTCGGTATGAAATTTTGCAGACAGGCTCGTGGTAATAACAGAAATGATCTAAAAAATTTTTAGAGTGATGCCAAAACAATGGAAACTTTTAAATTTTTCTACCAGAGTTAATAAAAAAATGTACAAAGGGTTAGTTTTTATTATATTATTACCACAACGACCACAAAAACAACAAGCCCAGCTATGACAACATTTTTTTTTTATTTTTCATTTTTTTTTTACTTTATCAGAGATTTCCCTGGACCTGTTCCACCCCTTTTAATGAATTTTGAAATAGAAATCTTCCCATGAATTTGGTGAATCATTCTCACTAGAAATGATCATTGTAGCTGCACTGTTCAGGGCGTGATCGTGACAAGAACAACATAGAATATTATATTTTTTCAAGACTTTTTTTTAGTTCTTCATTCAAATCTCGGGCCCTAATCGACCGATTTAGATGATTTTAAATAGCAAACTTTTCAGGATCTTAGTGAATCATTTTTTATGTCAACGAGCACCCTAGCTGCCCGATTGATGCCGTCATCGTGATTTCCACAGACGGACAGACGGACATCGTTATATCAACTCCGGTTATTATAAGGATCACAAATATATATATTTTATGGGGTCCAACATTTTTTTTCTAATTATTACAAACGGAATGACAAACTTATATATACCCTCTGCACACTGGAGTGGAGGGTATGAAAAAACAATGTAAATTTACCAAAAAAAAAAAAAATTTATGTATTAATTTATTTAAAGAAAAACACAACAATAACTTTTGATGTTGTATTTTTTGTGTGCAATATCTACATATACATACAAACATATATTAAATAATAAAATAATATACATATATTCTATATATGTACATGTATACATGTATTCTATATACATATGTTATTCATAATAACCGCATGTTAGAAATAAATTGTTATATGATTTTATTTATATAACATTCTACAATATTGATTTTGTTTTAGGGAAAATACATTTCTTTTGTATTAACAAATAGAGTGCCACTTCATTTTGATCAGTGTTGCTATGCCACGGCAGATGAGTGTTAACATTTTCAATTAGATATCAAACACAACAATGTTAGGAGTATACACAGGCCTGGTCTTTTATTTCATACGTTTTTCCATTATTCTTTTACAAATATGACCATAAGTTTGGCATAATAACTTTTTGTTTTGTTTACAAAATATAGTTACAGAGTTCATCAATGTGGTTTTTGCTTTCAAAACAGTTCTACATAGTAATATATATTTATTATTTATGTATTATTACATATAATTTTTAAAAATTGTTTATAGTTACTAAAGCATTACTATTGACATAAATACAAAATTGCAGCTTTTAAATTTTCCATTCAAATTTAAGAATATATCAATTCTAAAAGTTGGAATTCAGATTTCCAATTATAAATTAGAAAAAATCAATTGAATTTCAGAAAATCATATTAAAATTTTTAAAAAAACATTTTTTCTTAACATATAACATCTCTTCTAAAACAAGTACATTTTCTTAAAAATCTACCCTTATTTAAAAAGAAAATTTTTTAAAAAGTATTTCTTTAAAGTACTCTTTTTTTAAAAAAGTAAAGTAAATTTTCGTAGAAAGTTACCTTTTGTCAAACAATGATCTTTTATACCAATAAAATAACTTTTTTAAACAAATTTAAAAAAAAAGTAAATTCTTTAAAAGTACCAAGATTTTTAGAAACTTTTATTTTGAAATACCGCATAACATTGAAAAGTATTATTCCTTATTGTCACTGGTATTGGTATTCTGTTGTAACGCATTGAACAATGAATTGCGACCCCATAAAGTATTTGTATTCTTAATCCCTATAATAAGTCGAGTTCCCGTACATGCGTCGGTCTATCTGTCTTTCGAAATTACGGTCATTCAACAAAATAAACGATTTACCTGGGTAAAGTTAAAATAATATTGTTTGTCATTACTACGAGCAGGTTGGTATCTGAAATGGGTTAAATCGCTCATCACTGTGTCAAGATATGGTCTAAAATATGGAGATACCTCCAAAAATGCTAAAAAAATCAATATATTTGCTGAAATAATTTGGTGTTAAGTTTAATAAATTGTTTATTTTTCAAATATTTCGTTAACATTTATTATCAATACTCAAACCGAAGTAGAGGGTATTAAAGAATCGGCAGAGCCGAATTTAGCACTCTTACTTGTTTTAAATAGACTGCTTTAAATGCATTTTTTTAAAGCATATTTTTATAAAAAAAAATCATTTATTGAACTATTTTTTCATAAATATCGATCTAAATCAAGAACTTTTACATTGATTTTTAGTGCATATATTTCATATTTTTCTTTTAATGCAAATTTTTCGAACATACATATTTCATAGTTACCTAGCCTAGCCTAGCCTTGTTTCGTAGCTCAATATTTTTTCATATTTTGCTTTAAATACATGCTTTGGATTATTTCGGTGAAAATTTTGATTTATTTAAATGTTTTTCATAATAAGTATTATATAAAGTGGCTTCGATTTGTAGTTGCATATTTATACCCTACTAGCAGATCCTAGCACATTCTAGGAAATTGTATTTTTTTCATTTATTCAATTATTTTCTAATACTCTGAAGGTATGCTAACCAATTTTTGGCCAACTCACAATAAAACGCTTTTTAAATATCGATTGCGTTATTGGTTTTAATTCAACACAATTATTATTGCGAATAACGGAAACAAACTCACAAACATATTAACAAATTTTCTAAACACAAACATAGCATTGTATAATTTTAGGTATGTGTTAGTAGCAACTTTAAATGCATTTTACTCCAAAAAAATTAAAAATTTCAAAATCTGTAAAGCTGGTGGATAGCTGAAAAGAAATACCTTTCAAATAAGATACGTTTAGTCAAAATCGAGAGAAAACTGTTTAACAAATCATCGGTCACAAGAAATCGCCTTACCTATAATTATTATAGATAAAAAAATTTAATATTAAGCTATTCTTGCATATGAATTCCAGTTAAACAATATAAACGAAATTAGTATTTTTTAATGAAAAAGAAAAAAACACAAAAAAAAAAAAAAACTAGTAAGAAAATTATAATCGCTCTAGACCGACTATACCATGCCCTATACCATGCCTTTAGAGACCATATCTCTTAGGTCCATCTAATTGGATAAAGAAAATGAGAATAAACCAAATTTGAGAAGTATTGTTATTAATTTTTTGCTTTCGGTTATGAAAAAGTTCATATCGGATGCTATATTTATATGGGGACTAGGTCGAAAAGTGGTTCGATCCAGACCACGTGTGGTAACGTCAAAACCATATACAAACCACATTTGAGAAAAATCTGTGCAATATTTTTTTTTTGTTTTTTTTTTTGGGGGGGGCTATGACTATGACTAAAAATTCTCCTATAGGGGTTTCAGGTTTGGTCTAATGATAAATGGATGTAATAAACAAACACAAACCCAATTTGACCGATAACTATATTATAATTTGGATATAATGGCAATTTAAGTCGATCTCATAGGGCTCATTTATATGGGGACTAGGTCTGAACATGTACCGATGTTCACCAATTTCAATACCGTTCATGCGATGGAAGCTTATATACCAATTTTCATCAAAATACATTAATATTTTCGATTTGAAGTTTAATTACAAGGTTTACATGGCCACACAGACGGACTCATAAAGCGATTCTGAGTCGATCGTTAAGATAAGAGATGGGTCTAGATCAAATATTTTTGGTAGTTACAAAAATCAGCACAAAATCATTATACTCTGACCACATAGTGGTATAGGGTATACAAAAAAAAAAAAAAACAAATAGCAAATTAAAGTCATCCTATACAGACGTAAAAATATACCATATAAAAATTTATATACCAGATTGGATCTAAATATCTGTGGTCATAAGCGATAACCGCCTAAGTCGACTTAACAATGATTTGAGTTAAGTTTAAGTTTATGTGCAAGTGAAATCCCCATTTCTCTAAAACTTTTTTTTTTTAAGTTATTAATAAAAATATAGTGACCTAAGTCGTAATGAAGCCCTATTACATTTATCTAAAAAGTGATTTTTCTCGAAAGTATGATTTTGACTTAGGTGGTTACTGTTTGTGACTACAGATATATATTTGAATAATTGCGACCGTTAGTTTGCGTACCAGGTTTACATGCACTGACAGATGAAAGCCGTTAAATCGACTAACGAAGTGATTTAGAATCGATCGGTGTAAGAGGTGTAAGAGGTGTGCCTGTGTAAAGCACTATTGACATATAAAAATATCAACACAAACTTACAAAAGTTTTTGTATCAAAAATATTCTTCTTAACATGCTAAAGTGAATATATATAATTAAAATATTTTTAACTCACCTATTTAAAATACACAAAAAAATATATAAATAATTAATAAATAATTAGAAAAAAAAGTTAACAAATAATTAATTTTTTGATTTTCTCGAAAAAAGGGTCAAATTGACCCATAAAGAGACCAGTTAGGTGGTTAAGATCTTCCACAAAAATAATCCTCATACAATTCCACAATACGACTCTGACCATAAGAATTCACTCAGACGTTAACTTACTTTTTAAAAAAACTATTTTTCTAAAAAGGTACCTTTTTAAAAAGGTTTTTTTTTATAAAAAAGATATTTTTACTTTTTTAATTAACGGCACTTTGTTAAAGATGAGTAAATTTTAAGAAAATTTACTTGTTTAAGAAAAGGTAATTTTTTAAAAAAGCTTCCTTTTAAAAAAGGTATTTTTTAAAAAATTTATTAATTTTAAAATTGTACTTTTTTTTAAAAAAGTATCTTTTAAAAAAGGGTACTTTTTTAAAAAAGTTTTCTTTGGATAGAGAGTACGTTTTTTACAAAAAGTTTTTTTTTTTATAGTAGTATTTCAAATATATAAGCTTTTTTTAAGTGAAGTACCATTTTAAAAAATTACCGTTTTTTAAGAAAGTTCCTGTATTAAAAATACCCTTTCTTTTACAAAAAAGAAAGTACCCTTTCTTAACAAAAATCCTTTCTTTAAAAAAGCAATCTGCTTTATTGAAAAGTACCCTTTTTTAAATTGTAATTTATATAAAAAAGTGCCCAATTTTTTTTAATGTAACTTATTCTAAAAAAGTACCCTTTAAAAAAAAAATTTTTTTTTAAAAAAAGTTCTCTTTTAAAATTTTTTTAAAGTACCCTTTTTTTGCAACGGTATCCCTTTTATAAAAAGTATCTTTTTTGAAAGAACCAACCCTATTTTAAAGTACACTTTTAAAAAAAGTACTCTGTTTCTAAAAAGCGAACTTTTTTATAAAAGTACCCAATTTTTTTTAATGTAACTTATTCTAAAAAAAGTACCCTTAAAAAAAAAAAAAAAAAAAAAAATTTTTTTAAAAGTTCTTTTAAAATTTTTTTTTAAGTACCCTTTTTTGAAATGGTATCCCTTTTATAACAAGTATCTTTTTTTGAAAGAACCAACCCTATTTTAAAGTACACTTCTTAAAAAAGTACTCTTTTTCTAAACAACTTATTTCGAAACTCATTTTCTTAAAAAATTAACTTTCTTAAATAAAAACCTTTTTTAAAAAAGTACCTTTTTTAAAAAAGTACCCTTTTTAAAAAACTACCTTTTTAATAAAGTACCCCTTTTAAAAAAGTAGATTTTTAAAAAAGTACCCTTTTTAAAAAGTATCTTTTTAAAAAGTGCCCTTTTTAAGAAAGCAGCTTCTCTCACAAATCGTCTTTTTTAAAAAACTGGCCTTTTAAAATTACTCTCTTTTTTAAGTACCCTTTTTTGAAGAAGTTACTGTTTTAAAAAGTAAATAAAAAACAATTAATTTTTAAAAAATTACCTTCCTTAAAAAGTTAATTTTCTTTTAATTACTTTTATTAAAAAAATTTTTAAAAAAAAATAATACTTTTTTAATAAAGGTTTTTTTTCAAAAAATTTCCTGTTTTTAGAAGAGCTATTTTTAACAAAAAATTCTTGTTTTAAAAAATCAAACTTTTCAAATATAGGTAATTTTTAACAAAAAGTACTTTAATAAAATATACTTTTAGAGAAAAGCAAATGCTTGTTTTTATAAATTACCTTTTTAGGGATTATATATATCCTTCATATCGACTATTTTCTTTATTATATCATGATAACAAAAATAAAAATTTGTAGCAATACTTCCTTAGTTTAACGTGACACGTGCAGTATAACCATACACACACCCTCATGATGCAAATGCCATAACTATAAGGACTACAACAATAAGAAAATTACAAGAAAAACAACAAACATATTGAACATTTTTGCTTCTCCAAAAGTTTTTTTTCACATTTTTATTCATATCTCGTGACTCTTTGGATCGATTTTTATTATTTTTAATATCAAATCCTTCGGGATGTTACTAAACTATTTCGTGTAAAAGTTAAAATACAAGCTTAGAAATTGAGGACGCGATCGTGATTTCTACAGACAGATGAACAGACGGTCTTCGCTAAGTCAACTTGGCAATAAATTTACAATAGAATGAAGTCGATTAGCAGTGGCATATTTTGCCTTTAAAACTTTATTTTGCATATTTTTTTATTTAAAAAATCTAATTGACTTAAATTTTTCATAAAATCAAACAATTAAATTGAAAAAATGACTGCATATTTAGCTTGAAATTAATTTTTTTTTCATGTTTTTTGACATTTTCGTGAAAATTCTAATTTGACAGTATTTTCTTTATAAATATGTATCCGGATCGATAAATCTTAAATAAAATGGTATCGATTTTCAGTTGCATATTTTTGCATATTTTGCTTTATATAAATAACTATTTATTAGGTATTTTCATTAAATGACATCTTCCTCATAACTATCTATACGAATCAGTAAATTTTCAATAAATTCGATCCATTTATAGCTGCTAAGTTTCGCATATTTTTGCTTTAAATTCTTGTTTTGTTTTATATATTTTCATCAAAATCTTAATTTATTGAAATATTTCTATAAATATCTAAATTTTTTAAACAATAAATTTACAATATCTGTCTCTATGTGAAGCCACGTACTCTTCATTCCATGTAGTAGGATTAATCTAATTTTAAATTGAATCAGTTCAAATGTAAAATTTAAAGTGAAAAAGTTTTTTTAGTCGAATGCAATCACAAAAACATCGCAACATGTAAGACGTAAGACAAAATCGGTGTGACTTACGATTGTATTGGTGAAAAAATTATGATATGTAACAACCTGCTTGAAAATGAAAAATTAAAAATAAGAAATGAAAAATGAAAAATTAAAAATGAAAACTGAAAAATAAAAAATTAAAAATGAAAATCGAAAAATTAAAAGTGAAAAATAAAAAACGAAAAGTGAAAAATGAAAAAATAAAAAAATAAAAATAAAAAATGAAAAATAAAAAATTAAAAAAGAAAAATAAAAAATGAAAAATAAAAAATTTAAAATAAAAAATTAAAAATAAAAAATAAAAAATTAGAAATAAAAAATGAAAAACGAAAAATGAAAAATAAAAAAATGTTAAATAAAAAATGAAAAATAAAAAATGAAAAATAGAAAATGAAAAATTAAAAACGTAAAACTGAAAACGAAAAATGAAAAATAAAAAATTAAAAATAAAAAATTAAAAATAAAAAATAAAAAATAAAAAATGAAAAATAAAAAATTAAAAATTAAAAAAAAGTAACAAATGAAAAAAGAAAAATAAAAAATTAAATATAAAAAATCAAAAATAATAAATGAAAAATAAAAAGGGAAACAAAAATTAAAACTAAAAAAAGAAAAATTAAAAAAAAAACATGAAAAACCAAAAATAAAAAACGAAAAATTAAATACTAACCGGTTGAAAAAATAAATAATACTAAATATATTTATAATAGCAGAGCCCCTGTAGTTGATTGCTATAAGTGATACATAGATGACGCTTTCTGTTTGATTTAAAAAAGGCCATACAAAAATCTTTAATTACTAGATGTTTACACACCTCCCCTGTGATCCGACACAAATGAATTTTTTTTTTTATAGCTTTAAATTTTGATTCGTAGTTTCTTAGTTCTGCATATTTTGCTTTATATATATATGTTTTTTTTTTTTTGTTATATTTTCATTATAGCTCTAATATACTGACCTCTTATTCATTTACAATAAAATGAGATCAATTTGTAGTTCCATATTTTTGCATATTTTGCTTAAAGATTATATTTTTAGCATATTTCTCCAAATCAGTAAATTTACAGTAGAACGAGATCAATTTGTAGTTCCATATTTTTGCATATTTTGCTTTTTTTCTTAATTAATTGAAACTTTTCTATAAATAAATTTTGAAAAAAATAACAGCGATTCACAATTTCATATTTTTGCATATCTTGCTTTAAGCGCATGTTTTTGAAATTTTTCATCGAACGGACTGCATTTTTGTTTTTTTTTGACTGAATCTGCAATTTACATTTATTTTTCTTTTGGTGTCAATAAAATTCATCTATAATATTAATAGGTAAGGTGATTTCTTGTGACCGATGATTTGTTCAACAATTTTCCCCCGATTTTGACCAAACGTAACTTATTTGAAAGGTATTTCTTTTCAGCTATCCACCAGACTTACAGGTTTTTAAATTTCAATTTTTTTTGGAGTTATGCTCATTTAAAGTTGCTACTAACACATACATAAAATTATACAATGATATGTGTGTGTTTTTATTAAATTTGTTAATGTATTTGAAAAATAAACTGAGTTTGTTTTCTTCATTCACAATAATATTGTGTTGAATTGAAAAATTATTTTGGACATATCATACCTTTAGGGTCAATAATTAATTAAATGAAGAAATAAAATGTTCTCGAATTTCGAGGGCTGGAATATGCTAGTTATTATTAAACAATAATGACTTTTAAAATGCATATATTTTCGGCTTTTGTGCATATTATTCTTTACATTAGATTTTTTTAGTTTATAAAATTCTCAGCCCTATTATTCAACATTTCCTTAAACTTAGAATTTCTTATTAATTTTTCTTTAACTTCAAACAATAATCCAAAGATTAGCTTTATTTTTAACTAATTTAAACGAAATATTCTGTGAAACAGTTGACGGCAGAGCTGGAAACAATTATTAAGAATTAAAGTTGTCCATAATGCTAATACATAATAATCGTAATCTATTGTGAGCTTACGCTTTAACCTACCCATACGCTTCTTAAACCACTTAGCTCTCATTCTATTGCTTCTATTGCTGAAGACGTTAGAATTAAAAAATCAAATTTAAATTTTCAAAAAACACACAATAATCTGTCGTAACTTCTTCCCCTAACTCCCTGGCATTATTTTCATTAAAATTCTGTTTAATTGTAATACGCTTTATAATTTCATACTTAAAGAATTTCAGTGTTATTACTTTTTGACTCTTTCGCCCTAAAATAAGTTATTTATTATTTTCTAATTTCAAGGCAAGAGATTTTGCCCCAAACTAACTCACCAACCACCCACAAATTTAGACACCTTCTTCCATAAGGCATGTCGCCTTTTTACACAGAGTGCTCAATCTTGAACACCCACATCTTGTTTAGCATCTCGTATTGCTTGTTAAAGTTCAAATGTCTTTATTTTACATTTGTTTTAGGGGTAATTATAGCTGGAGATGCTTTAAGTTTCATTGCCATCACAAAGAACAAATGGAAAAACTAATTGTGTTTTTTTCATTCACTTTGTTGTTGCCGTTGTTTGATATTACCATCATTTGTTAAGCTGTCTGTTGTCGATGTAGTTAGTGGATTGTGTCTGTTATAACAAATTTCACTATTGGCCAAGATTGTGGGAAATTTCCAGCGAACTTTGCAGATTTTGAAATAATTTTCTGCCGGAATTCTTGGAGATTTTGAAAAATTTTTTTTTTTTTTTGATATTTTTTTCTTCATAAATGTCACAGATTCCAAGATTTTTCCACAAAAAATTCTCCACTGAAAATTCCGCTGATTCTGAGATTTTTTTCTATATAAAATTTGCATTTTCTGAAATTTTTTCCATAGAAAATTTCACGAATTTTGAAACCTTATAAAATTTCTCAGATTCTGATATTTTTTCCATAGAAAACTTTTAAGATTCTCTGATTTATTTCCCATAGAAAATTTCACGTATTTTGAAGTTTTTTTGTGAGATTTTTTCCATAGAAAATTTCTCGGATTTTTAAATTGTTTCAAAAGAAAATTTCTTAGAAAATAGAATATTTATAGAAAATTCCTAAAACCTCTGATTTTTCCCCATAGAAAATTTCTCGGATTTCTAAATTTTTTCAAAAGAATATATCTCAGATTCTAAAATTTTTCCATAGAAAATTTCTGAGATTGTCAGATTTTTTCCTATAAAAAATTTTTCAGTTTTTGAAATTTTTGCGCCAGAAAATTTGTCAGATTCTCAGATTATTCTCAGAAAATTTCTATGATTCTCAGATTTTTTCCCCATAGAAAATTTCTCAGATTCTGAGATTTTTCATAGAAAATTTTTGAGATTCTGAGTTTTTCCCATAGAAAATTTTTGACATTCTGAAATTTTTTTCAAAGAAAATGTTAGAGCTTCTGAAATTTATTCACCGAACATAAAAAATGTCGCAGATTCTGAAATTCTTTCCATAGAAAATTTCTCGGATTTTGAGATTTTTTCCATAGAAAATTTCTCATATTCTGAGATTTTTTTCATAGAAAATTTCTCGTTTTTTGAAATTTTTTTCATAGAAAATTTCTCGGATTTTGAAATTTGTTCAGAGAAAGTTTCTCGGATTTTTAAACTTTTTTCAGAGGAAACTTGTTTGATTCAGAGACGCTTTCCACAGAAAATTTCAGAGATTCTGGACACTTTTCTATTGAAGTGTTCTTAGATTCTGAGATTTTTCCACAGAAAATATCTCAGATTGTGAAATTTTTTCCATAGAAAATTTCTCAGACTCTGAAATATTTTCATAGAGAATTTTTAAGATTCTGAAGCAATTCCATAGAAAGTTTCTCAGGTTCTGAGATTTTTCATAGAAAATTTATGAGATTCTGAGTTTTTTCCACAGAAAATTTTAGAGATTCTGAGATTTTTTCCATAGAAAATGTTAGAGATTCTTAAATTTATTAACCGAACATAAAAAATGTCGCAGATTCTGAAATTTTTTCATTGAAAATTTCTCGGATTTTAAAATTTTTCAGAGAAAATTTCTCAGATTATTATATTTTTATCGTGAAAATTTCTCTGATTCTGAGAATTTTCCATATAAAATTTCAGAGATTCTGAGATTTTTTCAAAAATTTTTATGATTCCGATATTTTTTCATTAGAAAATTTCTCTGATTCTGATATTTTTTCCATACAAAATTTCTCATATTCTGAGATTATTTTCATAGAAAAGCTCGGATTTTGAAATTTTTTTCAGAGAAAATTTCTGGGATTCTGAAATTTTTTTCTGAGAAAATTTCTCGGATTTTGAAACTTTTTTCAGAGAAAATTTTATTTGATTCTGAGACGCTTTCCACAGAAAATTTCAGGGATTCTGGGCACTTTTCTATTGAAGTGTTCTTAGATTCTGAGATTTTTTCCACAGAAAATATCTCAGATTGTGAGATTTTTTCCATAGAAAATTTTTAAGATTCTGAGCAATTCCATAGAAAATTTCTCAGTTTCTGAGATTTTGTCATAGAAAATTTTTCGGATTTGGAATTTTTTTGCAGAGAAAATCTATTTGATTTTGAGGCTTTTTCCATAGAAAATTTCTCTGATTTTGAATATTTTTTTCAGAGAAAGTTTCTCTAATTTTGAGACTTTTTGCGTTGAAAATTTCTCACATGCTGAAATTTTTTCCGTAGAAATTTTCAGAGATTTTGAACATTTCTTAGATTCTGAAATAGTTCCATAGAAAATTTCAGAGATTTTGAACATTTTTCTATTGAACATTCCTTAGATACTGAAATATTTCCATAGAGAATTGCTCAGACGCTGAGATTTTTTGCATAGAAAATTTCTCAGATTCTGAAATATTTTCATAGAGAATTTTTCAGATTCTTAAGTAGTTCCATAGAAAATTTCTCAGATTCTGAGATTTTGTCAAAGAAAATTTCTGGGATTTTGATATTTTTTTCAGAGAATATTTATTTGATTTTCAGACTTTTTCCATAGAAAATTTCCCTGATTTTGAAATTTTTTTTCAGATAAAATTTCTCCGATTTTGAGACTTTTTCCATAGAAAATTTCTCAGGTGCTGAGATATTTTCCATAGAAAATTTCAGAGATTTTGAACATTTTTCTATTGAACATTTCTTATGCCGTTTTCTTTTCTGACAAAAAATGGCGCCCTTTTTTGCCCTTTTTTGGAAAAGTGTATTTTTTTTTATATATTCTGAATTAAGAGCAACCTTATATTATATATCAATCGAAAGGTCTCAAAGTGCTGTGTTCATAAACGCAAAAAAAAAAATTGATTATTATCCTCATGGAAGACGTATGTAGGTTGAAAATATTAAAATAAGGGGAAAAATGGGGAAATATTCTCACACTATGACCTGAAAGAAGTCAATGGCTGGAATTTTTTGTGATTTACGAGGGCTCGACTTCGGGACCTTTCGATTGATGTATAAGATAAAGTTGTTCTTAATTCAGAATATATAAAAAATGCACTTTTCGAAAAAAGGGCAAAATAAGGGCGATATTATTTGTCAGAAAAGAAAACGGCATTAGGTGCTGAAATATTTCCACAGAGAATTTCTGCGATCCTAAGATTTTTTCCACAGAAAATTTCTAAGATTCTCAGATTTTTACTATCGAAAATTTTTCAGATTCTAAAATTTATTTCCCATAGGAAATTCACTACTTTTAATAAATAAACTTAAGTTATCTTTCTTTATATAATTTTAAGGTTCTCAGAGGCTTTCTGAAGAAAACTCTCAATTTTGGCTAAACTTTTATTTTCGGCAAATTTATCAGCGAGACATTTATTTAAGAAGGATCTGTAAATATTTCTATAAAAAAATATTCAGTATATCCGTTAATTTTTACGCTAGAAATATTCACAGATTCTACGATATTTTCTTCATAGAATTTTTTCTGAAAAAAAAATTAATTGTTTTTTTTTTCTGTAATAAAATTCTGGGGAATTTTTTTAAATATTTCCAAAACTTAACCTAAAGCAATAGTGTTTGACTTTAGGCTGTATTTATTTTTAACATATTGCATGAATAAATATGTTGCCTACTTTAAGGATTTATTATTTAAATTATAATGAGTTATAACTTAAGGCATTCAATTAATGTCAACAACCGGAACACATCAAAAGTCATGTAATTATTATTAATGTATTATTTTTCTTTTAATTGGTTATTATTGGATAAACATAAGCCTGGCCCATAGTGTAGTCATGAAATAATGTTTCTTTATTTGTAGCCTTTGTTGTTGTACCAATAAAAATCGGATATATTCATTAAGTTCTTAATAATGTTGGTTATGGTTAATAAGAACTAAAAAAACGGAACCAGTAGCAATGAAATGAAGAAATGTTGAAGCTATTGACAATTTGGTATGTGACGTTGTACTTCAAATAATACTAATTATAATGGAACAGCAGTCAAATGAAGATGTTGATAAGATGGTGTTGCCTGATGAGTTCTTATACAAAGACGGAAAACTTATTTTTCGTCGTATTCGTCTGTTTGGCTTGTTATTATAATCAAATAACTGTTATACGACTTTTGAGCCTATTACTTTTACTTTTAATATTATTGTTATTAGTTGGTGGTTTGTTTGTTTTTTAATGAATTTGCTATAATTACGTACAAGTATTTACAGAAATTTTCTCTTGGATTGGCAACTAAGTTGTTTATGGTATGGTTTTTCGTTTTGCTGGCAGTTTTTCTCTTGATAGACTGCCTTAAACTGTACTCTATTTTATAATTAATTAATCCTTAAATTAGGCGTTTTTGCACGTTATTTTTAAACAATTAAATGATTTGCCTAAAAGCATGCATTGCTTTATTTTAATAAAATTAACTGAAGAAAAATTGTAATTCAAAAATTCAGTAGATGAAGCATTCCGCATCGAAATATTTTTCTGCAGCAAAACTGTGTCAGAAAATCAGTTTTTTCTACACAAGAAATATCTGTGACTGGGAATATTTTTCAGAAATACCTATAATATTAATAAGAAAGTACCTATAGAAGGTAACTTTCCCTAAAAAAGCAACCTTTTCTTAAAAAAGTAAGTTTTTAAACAAAAATAACTTTTATAAAAAAGTACCTCTTCCTAAAGAGAATATTTTCTTAAAACGTACTTAAAAGGTATCTTTTATTATAAAAGTATATTAAAAAACAAGTAAGAAAATTATAGTCGGTCTAGACCGACTATACGATACCCTATACCATGCGGACATTGAAAATAAGCAAAAACTAAATTTGAGTGGGATTTTTATTAATTTTTTTGGCTGCAGATATGAAAAAGTTCATATCGGATGCTATATCTATAAAGGGACTAGGTCCAAAAATGGACCGATCCTGATCATGTTTGGTAAAGTCTCTTGTATTTTGCAAAAATGTGTACAAACAAAATTTGAGAAGAATCAGTGCAATATTTTTGTTTTTTAATAGATTTAAGTGAAGATCGGGAAGCAGCTCTATATGGGGTCAAAGGGATCATTTTTGGACTACTCATTAGTGGATGTAATGAACGCATACAAACCCAATTTGAGTAAGATCTATATGACAATTTGGATCTTATGGCAATTTATGTCGATTTCATATGGGTAATTTGTATGGGGGCTAGGTCTGAACATGGACCGATTCTCACCAATTTCAACAGATTTCATCCCATGGCCGATAAAAGCTTATATACCAAATTTCATTAAATTATATTCATATTTGATTACAAGCTTTACATGGACACACAGACGGACGGACATTGTTAAATCAACTCAGAAAGTGATTCTGATTCGATCGGTATAATTAAAGATGGGTCTAGGTCAAATATTTTTGGTTGTTACAAACAGCAGCACATAGTCATTATACCCAAACCACATAGTGGTATAGGGTATAACTATAGCTTTTTTTTAAAAAATAGCTTTCACATCAGTTACCTTTTTTTCAAAAAGTACCTTTTATTAAAAGTAGCTTTATAAAAGAGCAATTTCTTTGAATGTACCTTATATCAAAAATTACCTTTTTTATTATGACAAATTATTTTTATAACAACGCATATTTTATAAAAAATTATCTTTTATATAAAAACACCTACTATAAAAAAATTACTTTTATAAAAAGTACCACTTATTAAAAAGTACCTTGTATAAAAAGTGCCTTTTATGAAAAATCACATTTTATAAAAAAGTACCTTTTATAAAGGGTGCATTTTTGAGGTAAGTGCCTTTTATAAAAAATACCTTTTATATAAAAGCGCGTTTTTTTTTAAAAGTTATTTCTATAAAAACGTACGTTAAAAAATGTACCTTTTATAAAAAAGTACCTTTTATAAACAAGTACCTTTTATAAAAAATCACGTTTTAAAAAAAATTGCGTTTTACAAAGGGTTAATTTTTTAGGTAAGTAGCTTTTATAAAAAGTACCTTTTATAAAAAATTTACTTTTACAAAAAAGTAGTTTTTGTTAAAAAAGAGTGTATTTTCTTAAAAAAGCTCCTTATATAAGAAATACATTTTTCAAAACAGTACCTTTTATAACAAAAATACATTTTGTATAAAAGTGTGTTTTTTTATAAAAAATTACATTACCCAAAATGTACCTTTTACCTGTTTAGAAAAAAAGTACCTCTTATAAAAAAGTACTTATTATACAGAAGTGCGTTTTAAAAAAAAGGATGTTGTATGAAAAACTACCTTTTATAAAAGGCTTTAAAAAAAAGTACTTTTTGTTAAAAATACCTTTTATAGAACAGTACTTCTTACAAAAAAGTACAATTTATAAAAAGGTACCTTGTACAAAAAAGTACTTTTTATTGAAAAAAGCATAGTTTCTTAAAAAAGTACTTCCTATAAAAAATACCATTTTTAAAAAAGTACCTTTTATAAAAAGATACCTTTTATAAAAAATACCTTTTATATAAAAACGTGCTTTTTTAAGAAAGTTCTTTCTGTAAAAAATTGCATTAAAAAAACTACGTTTTATAAAAAAGTACCTTTTATAAAAAGTACCTTCTCTATTATACAGAATTGCAGTTTACAAAAAAGTACGTTTGATGAAAGACTACATTCTATAAAAGGCTTCTCTTTTATACAAAGTACCTTTTTTTAAAATTACCTTTTATAAAAAAGTACCTTTTACAAAAAATTACTTTTTAGTGAAATAAATTATATTTCCTAAAATGTATCTTGTATAAAAAAGTATGAATAATAAAAACAATATTTTATAAAAAAGTACATTTTAAAAAAATACCTTTTATATAAAAGTATTAAAAAAAAACAATAATAATAAAATCTTTCTATAAAAAATACATTAAAAAAATTTACCTTTAATAAAAAAGTACCTTTTATAAACAAGTACCTTTTATAAAAAATCACGTTTTAAAAAAAATTGCGTTTTACAAAGGGTTAATTTTTTAGGTAAGTAGCTTTTATAAAAAGTACCTTTTATAAAAAATTTACTTTTACAAAAAAGTAGTTTTTGTTAAAAAAGAGTGTATTTTCTTAAAAAAGCTCCTTATATAAGAAATACATTTTTCAAAACAGTACCTTTTATAACAAAAATACATTTTGTATAAAAGTGTGTTTTTCTATAAAAAATTACATTACCCAAAATGTACCTTTTACCTGTTTAGAAAAAAAGTACCTCTTATAAAAAAGTACTTATTATACAGAAGTGCGTTTTAAAAAAAAGGATGTTGTATGAAAAACAACCTTTTATAAAAGGCTTTTAAAAAAAGTACTTTTTGTTAAAAATACCTTTTATAGAACAGTACTTCTTACAAAAAAGTACAATTTATAAAAAGGTACCTTGTACAAAAAAGTACTTTTTATTGAAAAAAGCATAGTTTCTCAAAAAAGTACTTCCTATAAAAAATACCATTTTTAAAAAAGTACCTTTTATAAAAAGATACCTTTTATAAAAAAATACCTTTTATATAAAAACGTGCTTTTTTAAGAAAGTTCTTTCTGTAAAAAATTGCATTAAAAAAACTACGTTTTATAAAAAAGTACCTTTTATAAAAAGTACCTTCTCTATTATACAGAATTGCAGTTTACAAAAAAGTACGTTTGATGAAAGACTACATTCTATAAAAGGCTTCTCTTTTATACAAAGTACCTTTTTTAAAAATTACCTTTTATAAAAAAGTACCTTTTACAAAAAATTACTTTTTAGTGAAATAAATTATATTTTCTAAAATGTATCTTGTATAAAAAAGTATGAATAATAAAAACAATATTTTATAAAAAAGTACATTTTAAAAAAATACCTTTTATATAAATGTATTAAAAAAAAACAATAATAATAAAATCTTTCTATAAAAAAATACATTAAAAAAATTTACCTTTAATAAAAAAGTACCTTTTATAAAAATACCTTTTATAAAACGTACCTTTGATAAAAAGTACCTTTTATAAAAAAGTACCTTTTCTAAAAAGTTTTACAAAAAAATTACGTTTGATGAAAAACTACCTTCTATAAAAGGCTTGTTTGTAAAAAGTACCTTTTGTAAAAAGTACCTTTTATAAATAAGTCCCTTGTATAAAACAGTACCTTTAATAAAAAGTACCTTTTACAAAAAAGTACTTTTTTTATTTAAAAAAGTGTATTTTCTTATTATGATTTAGAAAAATGATCTTTTTTATAATTTTAAGGTATTTAAAAAACGCCTTTTTTAAAAAGTACATTTGATAAAAACATACCTTTTATAAAAAAGTATTTTTTATAAAAAAGAATCTTTTATAAAAAAGTACCTTTTATAAAAAAGTACCTTTTATAAAAAAGTACCATTTATAAAAAAGTACCTTTTATAAAAAAGTACCTTTTATAAAAAAGTACCTTTTATAAGAAAGTACCTTTTATAAAAGAATCCTTTTACGAAAAGGTACCTTTTATGAGTAGCTTTTATAAAAAAGTACTTAGTATAAAAAGTACCTATTACAGAAAAGTATCTTTTACGAAAAATTACTTTTTTATTAAAAGCAGTATATTTTCTTAAAAAATTGCATTGTATAAAAAAGTACGATTTAGAAAAAAAAATATTTTTTTGGTAGTTAAAGTATTTAAAAAATACCTTTTTTAAAAAAAGTACCTTTTATAAAAAAATACCTTTTATAAAAAGAACCTTTTACAAAAAATACCTGTTATAAAAAAGTAGCTTTTATCAAAAGGTACCATTTATAAAGAAGTACCTTTTATCAAAAGGTACCTTTTATAAAAAGTACCTTATATAAAAATACCTTTTATAAAAAAGTACCTTTTATAAAAAAGTATCTTTTACAAAAAATTATCTTTTATAAACAAATTACTTTCTATAAATAAGTATCTTTTATAAAAAAGTACCTTTTACAAAAAAGTATTTTTTTTATTAAAAAAAGTATATTTTCTTAAAAAAATAGATTGTATAAAAAATTACGATTTAGAAAGCAGAATCTTTATGATAGTTAAGGTATTTAAAAAATATATTTTTTTTAAAAAAGTACCTTTTATAAAAAAGTCCCTTTTATAAAAAATTCATTTTATAAAAAAGTACCTTTTATAAAAAAGTACCTTTTATAAAAAATTCCTTTTATAAAAAAGTACCTTTTATAAAAAAGTACCTTTTATAAAAATGTACCTTTAATAAAAAAGTACCTTTTATAAAAAAGTACCTTTTATCAAAAGGTACTTTTTATAAAAGAATACCTTTTATAAAAAGTACCGTTTATTACTTTCTATAAATAAGTATTTTTTATAAAAAAGTATCGTTTGTAAAAAAAGTACCTTTTATAAGTATAATAAGTACGTTTTATAAAAAATTATGTTTTTTTTTAAATATACTTTCTATAAAGAATTACATTGTTTAAAAAAGTACCTTTTTTAAAAAAGAAAGTACCTCTTTAAAAAAAATACCTTTGCTAAAAACACAATCTTTTATTAAAAGATTACCTTTAATAAAAAAGTACCTTTTATAAAAAAATACCTTTTATAAAGTGTACCTTTTATAAAAACTGCATTTTATAAAAAAGTACTTTGTATGAAAAAATAGCTTTTATAAAAAAGGAATTTTTTTAAAAAGAAGTACCTTCTATAAAAAAGTGTATTTTATAAAAAAAATACCTTTTATAAAAAATACTTTTTTAACAAAAATACTTTTTGTCAATAAGGTGACATTTCTTAAAAAAGTACAATTTCTTAAAACACAACCTTTTATTAAAAAAGTACCTTTTATAGAAATATACCTTTTATAGAAAAAAGTACTTTATGTAAAAAAATACCTATTATAAGAGAGTACCTTTTTATTGAAAGGTACTTTTTTTATAAAAAATATGAAATGCCTTTTATATAAAATTAAATTTTATAAATATGCGTTGTTTAATAAAAAGTACTTATAAGCGAAATTTTTTTCTTAAAAAAAAAGAAAAATTGTTCTTTAAAAAATTTTTTTTCGCAATCTGCGAATAGAAAATTTTTTCAGAATTGGATGATTTCTCTGTGGAAAAATGCATCTGAATCTGAAATTAGTACGCCACTAATTTGTGTGATTCACTGAACTGTTTTTCATCCCTAAACTTTTTCTAGTTTTGTTTTTACTCTTGCATAAAAAACCTACAATTTTTTCTAAAGAGTCTTTTTTGTTTAGGAAAATATAAGAGAATGTAAGAGTAGCGAGACATTGTAAACTTTTCTAAAGATACAAAGAAATTAAAAAGAATTTTCGCCATTATAGTGGGGATTTTCACTTTAATACGTTTTTTTTTTGTGTTGGCGGGAAATTTTAAGTATCGTTTTAGTATTGTTTAATATTAAATAGAAAAGAAAATGTTATTTTTAAAGATTTTTTTTTGACTTTGTTCGCACTTAATACTACTGTGAGTGGGTTTTTATGTGATGTATAAAAGAATCAAGCGAAGAGGTGTTTAGAAAAAGATATAACCCTTTAATGATATATGGGACTTGTGAAACATTTGTAATTTGTTGCAATTAAAATCAGTTTTAAAGAAATAAGTTTCATTTTATGTGATAATGGGAATAATTTACAGTTTTCTGGAAATCTGTGGATATTGTCAAGTGATAATTAATTTTTGAATAATAATAATTTTCATTTCAACATATTTTAGAGTCAATGTTCTTCTTCATAAAGGGTTAATTTCCCTTTTAGTTCCCGTATTGCTAGTCTACATTTGTGAATACCCTGAGTAAGAGTCTATTGACATGAAAATAAGTAGAAATACTCCTCACCGACATACATAACACAACACGCACTCAACCCAACCCACAAGTCTTTGCCACTAAAAGAATGTTGAAGATTTTGAAGTGTTAAAGATTCCATACACAGATTTTCAAATTTTTTCTGCTCCAACAACTTTTCCAGTGTTTAGGACGGGGAGGGGGAAGGGGGCGGGTGGACAAATAATGGTACGTGTAACCACTAAAACCCAAAGATATTTAAATTATACCTTTAGAAAAATTAAGTAAAATAAAATAAAACTAACACCAGTAAATGAAGGCCACCACAAAAAAGAAAGCTAGGCAACACAATCAGGCATTATTGTTGGAAAAGACCAAGACGATATTTGATATTTTATTTTATAACAATGAATGTAGCAGCCGAAGGAGCAAGGATAATTTGTTCATGATGTGAGGTTTCCTCGATGAAACGAAAACAACAACAAAAGAAAAAGTTTTGTTGTAAGAATTTGATGTTTTAACTATTAGAATTTTTATTTTTAATGTTATTGTTGCTGTTGTTATTGTTGGTTGTGCGCTTGACACAAATGATGTTATTGTAATGAAAAGCTTTTTTATTTTGTTCTGTTTTTGATTTTAATTAATGTGCCACTAATTTGGTTTTCAAATCATTAATTTTAATTAATTCTGTGGTTTTTCATTTGATGCTAATCATAATGAGTGCTAATACGAACAACCAACAAAGATGCCTGTTCAACAACTACAGGCAACCACTAACATTACTACACAAATTGTACAGTAGTTTGTCAGTTTATAATAATTTTCGAGGATGATAATGTAGTTCGAAGTAACCAGGGATAGAAATATTCAAATAAAAAAAATTCCTTTCGTTACAAAATGACATTTAATTAATAAAGTACCTTTTATAAGAAAAATTCCATTTTTTAGAAAGAACCTTTTTTAAGGGTACAACTTATAAAATGGTATTGTTATAAAAAAAGTAGTTTTTATAAAAAAAGTAAATATCATAAAAAAATTACCTCTTACTGAAAAAGTACCTTTTACTGAAAAAGTACCTTTTACTGCAAAAGTACCTTTTACTGAAGAAGTAGCTTTTATTAAAAAGTACCTTTTATTAAAAAGTACCTTTTATTAAAAAGTACCTTTTATTAAAAAGTACCTTTTATTAAAAAGTACCTTTTATTAAAAAGTACCTTTTATTAAAAAGTACCTTTTATTAAAAAGTACCTTTTATTAAAAAGTACCTTTTATTAAAAAGTACCTTTTATTAAAAAGTACCTTTTATTAAAAAGTACCTTTTATTAAAAAGTACCTTTTATTAAAAATTACCTTTTATTAAAAAGTACCATTTATTAAAAAGTACCATTTATTAAAAAGTACCTTTTATTAAAAAGTACCTTTTTTTAAAAAGTACCTTATATTAAAAAGTACATTTTGTTAAAAAGTACCTTTTATTAAAAAGTACCTTTTTTTAAAAAGTACCTTTTATTAAAAAGTAGCATTTATTAAAAAGTACCTTTTATTAAAAAGTACATTTTATTAAAAAGTACCTTTTATTAAAAAGTACCTTTTATTAAAAAGTACCTTTTATTAAAAAGTACCTTTTATTAAAAAGTACCATTTATTAAAAAGTACCTTTTATTAAAAAGTACATTTTATTAAAAAGTACCTTTTATTAAAAAGTACCTTTTATTAAAAAGTACCTTTTATTAAAAAGTACCTTTTATTAAAAAGTACCATTTATTAAAAAGTACCTTTTATTAAAAATTAACTTTTATTAAAAAGTACCTTTTTTAAAAAAGTACCTTATATTAAAAAGTACATTTTGTTAAAAAGTACCTTTTATTAAAAAGTACCTTTTTTTAAAAAGAACCTTTTATTAAAAAGTACCTTTTATTAAAAAGTCTATTTCATTAAAGAAGTACCTTTTATTAAAAAGTACCTATTATTAAAAAGTACCTTTTATTAAAAAGTACCTTTTATTAAAAAGGCTATTTCATTAAAGAAGTACCTTTTATTAAAAAGTACATATTAATAAAAAAGTACCTTCTATTTAAAAAATATCTTTTATTAAAAAGTACCTTTTATTAAAAAGTACTTTTTATTAAAAAGTACCTATTAATAAAGTACCTTTTATTAAAAAGTATCTATTATTAAAAAGCACCTTTTATTAAAAAGTACCTTTAATTAAAAAGTACCTTTTATTAAAAAGTTCCTTTTATTAAAAAGTACCTTTTTTTAAAAAGTATCTTTTATTAAAAAAGTAGCTTTTACTAAAAAAGTTTTTTTTATTAAAAAATTACCTTTTATTAAAAAAGTACCTTTTATTAAGAAAGTGCTTTTTATTATTAAAATATCCTTTATTTAAAAATTGCCTTTTATTAAAAAAATACCTGTTATTAAAAAAGTACCTTTTACTGAAAAAGTATCTTTTGTTAAAAATGTACCTTTTATTAAAAAAGTACCTTTTATTAAAAAAGTACCTTTATTAAAAAAGTACCTTTTATTAAAAAAAACTAAATTTTCTTTAAAAATATCTTTTCTTACAAAAGTTCTTATTCTTTAGAAAGTGTCTTTAATATACACAGACCCCACCTTCTTTTTTATTAAAGGTGTTTGTTATAAAAGTTTTCCTAATTAAAAGTTATTTTTTCTTAAAGGTACTTTTTATAAAAGGTACTTCTTTCAAAAGAAAATATTTTGTTTATAAAAGGTACATTTTTATAAAAGGCACATTTTTAATAAAAGATAATTTTTTCATAGAGATACTTTTCTATAAAAGGTGCTTTGTTATAAAACGTATTTTTTAATAAAGGTACTTTTTTATGAAAACTACCTTTTTATAAAAAGTACTTTTTTCGTAGAAGGTTGGTTTTTGTAAAAGGTACTTTTTTATACAATTTATTCTTCAAGAAATTGAGAAAATACTTTTTTAGTAAAACATACTTAAGAAAATCTTCAAGAAAAAGGTACGTTTTTAATAAAAGGCACTTTTTTGATAAAAGGTAGTTTTTATTAAGGGTTATTTTTCAATAAAAGATACTTTTACAAATGGTACTTTTCTATAAAAAGAACCTTTTATAAAAGGTACTTTTTATAAACAGTCCTTTTTACAAAAGCTAATTTTTATAATATGTACTTCTTAAATAGCTACTCATATAGATGCTTTTTTTCTAAAAGTGCATTTTGTTAAAAAAGTACTTTTTTTTTATAAAAAATTACTTTTTTTATAAAAATAGCTACTCATATAGATATTTTTTTTCTAAAATACCTTTTATTAAAAAGTACTTTTTTTATAAAAAGAAAGTACCTTTTAGAATAAAACTAGCCTTTATTAAGCCGTATAAAAGATATTTTTTAATAGAGGTACTTTCTTACAAAAGGGACTTTTTTGAAAAAAGTTTATTTTTTATAAAAGGTACTTTTTTATAAACTTTACTTTTTTAGAAGTTGAGAAATTTTTAATAAAAGGTACTTATTTAAGAAATTTAACTTTTTTTACAAGGGTGCTTATTTAAGAAAAATGTATGTGTTTTAATAAAGGACACTTCTTTAGTAAAATGTACTTTTTATAAAAGGTACTTTTTAGTAAATGGTACTTTTAAAAAAGTTACTTTTTTTAAAAGGAACTTTTTATAGAAGGTGCTTTTTTATAAATGGAACTTTTTATAAAATCTACTTTTTATAAGAGGTACCTTTTATAAGAGGTACTTTTTATAAGATGTACTATTTATAAAAGGTACTTCCGTAATGGCTACTCATATAGATACGTTTTTTTAAAACTACTGTTTATTAAAAAATTACCTTCGATTTAAAGTGTAGCTTTTCGAATAAAAGTACCTTTTATTAAGCCGTAAGTTTTATTTAAAAAGGCCCTGTTGCTAAAAAAATACCTTTTGTTAAGAAAGTACCTTTTATTAAGACAATGTCTTTTATTAAAAAGGTGTCTTTTATTAAAAAGTACATTTTCTTACAAAAGTACCTATTCTTAAAAAATTACCGTTTCTTAAAAAGTACCCCTGTTATTAAAATGCCTCTTTTCATAAAAACGTACATTTTATAAAAAAGTATTTCCTCAATTTTTTAAAAGTACCTCTTTTTAAAAATGTTTCCGAAAAAGGCCCTTTTGTTGAAAAGGTGCCATTTATTAAAAAAAAAAATTATTGGATTGAAAAAGAAAATTTTTTTAATGTAAATACTATTTTTTGAAAAAGTACATTTATTACAAAATGACCTTTTTTTAAGAAGGGCCTTGTTTTAATAAGTAAGTTTTTTTTTAAAGTACCTCTTTGGAAAGTACATTTTATTAAAATAGTACCTTTTGTTAAAAAGTATCTGGTATTAAAAAGTACCTTTTATCAAAAAATTACCTTATACTAAAAAGTACCTGTTTTTTGAAAAAAGTACATGTTTTTACAAAAAGCACATTCTGTTTGAAGAGTATCTTTTCTTAAGAAAGTACTTTTTGTTGAAAGGCATCTTTCAATTTCATATAAAGTACAAATTCTTAAAGCAGTATCTTTTCTTAAAAATATCTTAAATTACTTTTTTTTAAAGTACCTTTTCTAAAAAATAATACATTTTCTTAAAAAAAAACTCTTAATTAAAATAGAACCTTTTGTTAAAAAAAAGTATCTTGTATTGAAAAAGTACGTTTAATGAAAAAAGTAGCTTGTAATAAAAAGTACCTTTTTTAAAAAAATGTTTTTTTAAATGCCTTTTTTAAATACGTTTTTTTAAAAAAAGTACCTTGTTTTAAAAAGTACTTTTTTTAAAAAAGTACAATTTCTCTAAAAAAAGGGTATTTTTTTTTTTTGGAAAAATACGTTTGTTGAACAAACTATTTTTTATTAAAAAGAAATTTTCTTAAAAAAGTATTTTTTGTTTAAATATGCCTTTTGGAATTAGGTACCATTTTTTAAAAAAAGAACTTTTCTTAAATGTCTTTGAATATTTAAGAGAAACTACAATATCAACTTTCTAACGACTAAGCCATCTACTGTACACATTAAACAGTGGCTTTTGCAGCCTACCTCCACAAATACAAACAAACACACTCTCACACACACGCACACACACTCAAATAGCAACAATGTTGTAAAAGTTAAATGTAGTATAGTTATTTGAAATGAAATGGCAAAAAATCTTGAAAAATTCTCTTATGACCGCAGGGAATATTTAAGAAGATAAAGGAAGTCAAAGGAAAAAGCAATATTAGACAACATCATTATAATTTTTTTTTTGGTTCTACTGCTCGTTTAACGCTTCTTCATATTCATCTTCTTCTATCGTACAGACCAACATTCAGCCATTGTGATGTATTGGTATGTGTGCGTATACCTTCTGCACTCACCTACTCGTATAATTGTACCGAGGCATTTATATTTAAATGAAGAAGACTATGCTATTTTTTTTTTTTTTTTTTTTTTGGAACATGAACTTAAAATACTGACAGTTAGCTGGCAAAAAGTCAGTCAGAGAAATACATTTGAAATACAGACAGGCTAAAAAGTCAAATCATAAGATTGTGTGCTTTCTTTTTCTGATACGCTTTGTTTCAATGAGCGTCTGTGTGTAGCTGTGTAAATTTAAGGGGGAAGGTTGTCTAAGTCAGATTTATCAATTAGAAATTTTGCTATATTGAGCTAAACTGATTCTTTTTATTATTATTTTTTTTTATATTTTATAATTTTTTAAATTAAATTCTATTTTCATTATATATGTATATAAATAAAAATCAAAAAAATATTGTATCACTTTTCAGGCGAATAATATTTTTTCATTTCGAAAAAGCTTTTAACCCCAAAATTTATTTCTTTTTTAAATCAAATATATTTTAACCTCACAAATTTTTAACTCAATGACATTATTTCCCCCAAAATATTTGACAACCTCAATAGTTTGGTTTTTATTTAAAAAATAATGACATATAACACTTCGTTGCTTTACTGAATCACTCTATATGTGAATATTTTTTTTTTAGCTAAACAATTTCTTATTTCCAAAAATATTGTGTTTCTACTTTCAAAAAATGTTATACTCCAAAAATTTTTAAGTGATGAAACTTTAGTACCAAAAATAAATTTCAATACCCGGCATTGAAATAAATATATAAAAAAAATTTTAACTGATCAATTTTTATTTCCAAGAAATTCAATGGCCGAGGTGTTGACATATATGTTAAAAAAAAAGTAAACTAAATTTCGAAAAATTTTGTTATTTTTTTTTTACTTAAAAAATTTTTCAATTTAAAATTTAAAAATTTTTTTTATTTTCTTTAATTTAAAAAATATTTTTATCCCGAATTTGAATATTTTTTCCTTTCACAAAATGTTTTGCGACAAAATTTTGTTTTCCTAAAAAAACTTAATATAAAATTTCTTGAGACAAAAATTTTACTCTGCAAAAATTATTTTTTTCTTTTTACTTTAAAAAAATTTTTATTCATAAAAATTTTGACTAATTAATTTAAAAACTATTTTTACTTATTTTACATGCATTTTTGACCCCACCCCCCTCGCGCCAAAAAATAATAATAAATAATTTAAAAAAAAATTAAAGCCCCCGGTATTAAAGAAAATTTTTTAAACAAATATTTTTACTTCAAAAAAATTGTATATATACAAAAAATATATTAAGAAAATATTGTTTTTAATTTTTTACTTTATGAAAATTTTTGAACAATATAATTTTATTTTATTTTCAAAAATTTTAAACTGAATTAACTAAAAGAAAAAAAGGCAAAAAAAATCAATGGCGCCAGTTTAAATATACATTTTAAGAATTTATTTGTTTTAGATTTTATTTTTTAAATTTTTAACTGAATAAATCTTTATATTCCAAAAATAAATAATTTTTAGCTTTTTTTTTTTATTTTTTTTTACTTTAAATTTTCATTTAATTTTTTAAGATGTTTTTATCCCAAAACAATTTTATTAAATAAATTTTTTATTTTTTGTTTATTTTACAAAAAAAAATCCCCCCAAAAAAATCTGCTTTAAAAGAATTTGTAAAATTTTTTTTCAAATTTTTTTTCATTCAAAAAACATTTTTCTCGCAAATTCTTAACTTAATAATAAAAAAAAAAGAAAATCAGTGGCGACAGTAAAAATTTAAAATTACTAGAAAAAATATTTTTTTTAGTTAAAATTTTTTTTTCTTAATCTTTACAATTTTTAAATGAATAAATCTATTTTCACAAAAAAAAAAAAAAAAATATATATAAGGTAAAATAATATCACCGGTGTTCAAATAAACATTTCTGGTAAAATATTATTTTTTAGATTCATAGTTTTTTTTTAATTTTACTTAAAAGAAAAATTAACTAAATTATTTTTTTAAAATTTTTTTTAATATCAACAAACTTTTTCCTCAAAAATTTTTAACTGAATTAATTATAAAAAGGAAATCAATGTCACCCATTTAAATATACATTTCTCGGAAAAAACATTTTTAATTAAAAAAAGAACATTTTCTTCTTTTAAATTTTTAAATGAATAAATCTTTCTATACAAACAAAAAATTTAATTTTTATTTGAATTTAATTTATTTAATTATTTTCCATTACAAGAAGATTTACAATCTTATAATTAAAGTAATGGATTTTTACAAAGTAATGGTGAATAAGTACATGTATAAATACGCAGTATATATATACACAGTATAACAAAAAAAATTAATTTAATAAATAAAACCCAAAAAGATAAAAAAATAATATAAAAAAAAATGGTTAATACATATGAAGCATATTTGGTTAATTTAATAAAAATTAAGAGAAAAATAAATAAATAAATATAAAAAAAAATTTTTTAAATGAAACAAAATATATGAGAGCTGAAATCAATTAAAGTTAATTAATTATGAGTGAAATTGAAATAGTTCTTTCTTAAAATAATAATAATTTCACCGGCGTTGAAATAAACATATCTGAAAAATATATTATTTTTTAGGTTAGTTTTTATGTATTGTCGATCTTGTGTTGTAATAATAATTAGTTATTTATAGTTCGGTTCGAGATCATGTATAATTTTCTAGTATGAAAAGAAAGAAAAAACATTTCTCATGTTCTTTACTTTCTAATGTTGAGTTAAATAGTTGATTAAGCATAAGTTGAAGCAATAGGCAGAAGGATGCTGAAGATGAACAAGTCGCTTTGTTCGAAAGTAGCTACTCCATCTAGCGCTGTCTTCAATTTTTTTTTTCCAAATTTCTCTTACATTGCATAAAGTATTATCTTTTCTAGTATTAGAAAATTATACATGATCCCGAACCGAACTATAAATAACATATTATTTTTTAGTTTTAAAATTTTTTCCTTAATAAAAAATAGTTTCCTAAAATTTGTCCCAAAAAAATTTAAAATAAATAAATTTTTTGAAATTTTTTTGTGTACTTTACCAAAAAAAAAATTTAAATTCAATCAAGTAATAGAAAAAAAAAATAAATAAAAATAAGATAAAATTAAAGACTAGACAAAAATAAATATAAGTTAAAAAAAAATTTGCTTTATAATAACGATCATTGGTTCTAGTTAAATACAAATTATTAAAAACAATTTTTTCCACAATTTACAGAAACAATTTTGTAATTCCTTTTTTTTATTTTCAAAACAAAATTTACCCTAAAAATTTTTAAGAAAACAATTTTTTTTCATTTTCTTTAACATTAAAAACATTACTGCCCCAAAATTTTTAAAATGTAATTTAACACCTCGGATCAAAATGAATATTTGTAAAAAACGTTAACTTAAAAAAAAAAATTAAGAAAAAAGAATTCAATGGCACAAGTTAAATATAAATTTCTAAAAAAATATTTTTTTTTGAGGTTTTAAAATATTTTATTAAACTTTTATAATATTTTTTATATATTAACTTTTTTTTTTATTTCGCAAAATAAATTTGTTCATCTCAATGGTGCGTGGTAGAGAAGAACAAAGCATATTTCAAAAATTCATAACTGCACTGTTTTTTTAATCGGATCGGTTTCTGGCATTTCAGTCTTTATCAGCGATTTATCGAACATTGTGATAACTGTTATGTTTTAATTGAATAGATTGTTTCTATATGAAATGTTTCTACTTAGGGCAGCCGTGAGGTTTGAACCTGCGTCTATCTCGCATACACTCGTACTTGCACTTTTTAGTCAGCGCTTCAACACACTCACCTAAAGTCTGGCCAACGAGCAGTGTGGTTAAGAATAAGTTTTCATACCGTACAGCATTTACTTCGTATTAATTTCACCACTGAAACAAAATTAAAAATTGCATATTACAAACAAACAACATCTAACAAACAAAAATTTTCGCTTCAAAGCATCATCTCATATATATGTAAAAAGTGCAATATGTAGTATGTACAACCCGTACAACATAAATATATGGCAATTCTTACGAAACTGAGAATAGTGGAAAATAGAAATACAAATGCAAAAATATTAAAAAATTAAAAAAATAACGATTGTTTGTTTGGACAGAGTTGTATCGTCTGAAATTAATACGCAGCAAAAGCTGTATGGTAAGAAAACTGATTTTTAACACTATTCGTTGGCCTGACTTTAGGTGAGTGCGTTAAAACACCGACCAGAAAGTGCAGGTATGAGTGATTGTAAAGGTTCATGGTTCAAAACTCACGGCCGCCCTAAGTAGAAAAATATCAACCTATTTTTTTAAACTCTTTCTTTCAACTCAATCTCTCTGTTTGTCGTGGGGCAACCCCATTTCCCCTTATCCAATTGATCTGAAACTTGGCCCATAGTCTTTTTGTGACTACAGACTATTTTTAAGATAGTCACATACAGTCACGCACAGTCACGCAGATATTCAAAACTCATATGCATAAGGAAAGAAAGAAAGAAAACTTTGTTGTTATGGGTTAGATTATTATTTTTTTTATTTATTTTTTTACACAAATTTTTAACTGAATAACTATTTAAAAAAAAAAAAAATAAATAAAAAAAAATTGTTTTAAAAAAATTTGTAAATTACTTAAAAAAATTTTTAACAAAATAGTTTTTTTTTTAAATTTTTTTTACTTTCAAAAAAAATTTTTCTTCAAAAACTCTTAACTGAATAATTAAAAAAAAAAAAAAACAAAACCATTGGCGCCATTTAAAACTTTAAATTACCAAAAAAAATATTTTTTAAGTTGAAATTGTTCTTTCTTAATCTTTAAATTTTTTAAGTGAATAAATCTATTTCTACAAAAAAAAAAAAAGAAAATGTCGTCTAGTTGAAATAAACATTTCTGGGGAAAATATTAATTTCTAATTTCATATTTTTTCTTCGTTTGTTTTTTAGTTTTTTACTTTCCATTTTTTTTTAAATTTTAATTATAAGAAAAATTAACTAAATTTTTTTTTTTAAATTTTTCCACAAACATTTTTAACTGAATTCATTAAAAAGGAAAAGCAATGTCACGTCACCAGTGTAAATATACATTTCTACGAAAAAAATTTCTAATTAAAAAAATAAAATTTTCTTAATCTTTTAAATTTTTAAGTGAATAAATCTTTTTATCAAAAAAAAAAAAAAAATAAAAAAAAAAAATACACAAATAATACTTCCATCATTGTTGAAATAAACTTTTCTGGAAAAGATACTATTTTTTAGTTTCAAAATTAGTTTCTTATTTTGTTTTTAATAAAAAATACTTTCCTTAATTTTGATCCGAAAATAATTTGAAATAAGTAATTATTTAAAAAATTTTTTTTGTACTTTGTTTACCAAAACAATTTTAAACTAACAAATTAAAAATAAAGGAAAATTAGAAATAAAAATAAGATAAAATTAAAGCTTGGAGAAAAATAAATATTTGTTAAAAAAATGTTACTTGAAAAATAAAAAATTATTTGAACCAGTTTAATATAAATTTCTAGAAAAAACTTTTTTTTTTAGTTTTAATTTGGTTTTTTAAATTAATTTTTAATTATTTGTTTTATTTATTTTTAAACTATTAACTATTAACTATTTTTAAATTTTTAAGAAAACAATTTTGTCAATTTCTTTATAAAAATATCTAAAAATAAATCTTTGTAAAAAAATGTTAACTTTGAAAAATAAAAAAAGAATTCAAAGTTACTAGTTAAATATTAATTTCTAAAAATATATCTTTTTAAGGTTTTAAAATATTTTTTTAACTTTTAAATTTTTTAAATTATTATAATTTTTGTTTTATTTAACAAAATAAATTTTTTTCATTTTAAAAAAATTTTTAAAATTTTTTAATTTTAAATTATTAAAAAAAAACAATTTTACATTAATTATTTGTTTCATATTTTTTGCACTTTAAACAAATCTTTTTTCTCAAACATTTTTATCTGAACAACTAAAAAAAGTTAAATCAATTTAAATTACTAGAAAAAATATTTTTCTTCTTAATATTTGAAATTTACGTGAATAAATAAACACTTTGGAAAATAAATATATTTGGAAAAATATTATTATACCCTATATCACTATGTGGTTTGGGTATAATGACTTTATGCTGCTGTTTGTAACTACAAAAAATATTTGACCTAGACCCATCTTTTATTATACCGATCGAATCAGAATCACTATCTGATTCGATTCCATGTAAACCTTGTAATCAAACTGCAGGTCGCAAATATGAATATATATAGATGAAATTTGGTATATAAGCTTTCGTCCGCCATGGGATGAACGCTATTGAAATTGGTGAGAACCGGTCCATGTTCAGACCTAGCCCCCATACAAATGACCCCTTTGAAATCGACTTAAATTGCCATAAGATCCAAATTATCATATAAATCTTAGTCAAATTGGGTTTGTATGTGTTTATTACATCCATTAATCAGTAGTCCAAAAATGATCCCTGTGGGACAACCCTAAGTCATAGGCCCTATATAGAGCTGCTTCCCGATCTTCACTTAAATCCATCAAAAAACAAAAATATTGCACAGATTATTCTCAAATTTTGTTTGTATATATTTTTGCAAAATACAAGAGACCTTACCAAACATGGTCATGATCGGTCCATTTTTGGGTCTTGTCCCCATATATATATAGCATCCGATATGAACTGTTTCATATCTGCAGCCAAAAAATAATAAAAATCCAACTCAAATTTTGTTTTATGCTTATTTTTTTATATCCAGTTAGTTGGGCCTGAGAGATAGGATCTCTAAACGCATGGTATAGGGTATCGTAAAGTCGGTCTGGACCGACTATAATTTTCTTACTTGTTTTTTAGTTGCCTAAATTTTTTTAAATTTTTTTTTTAATTTTTTACTCTCCATTTTGATTTTAATTAACCAAATTTTTTTATATTAAAATTTTTTACTTTCAACAACCATTTTCCTCAAAAATTTTTAACTGAATAAATTAAATAAGTAAAATAAATGTCAGCAGTTTAAATATAAATTTGTCGAAAAAAACATTTTTTTTTTAAATAAATTTTCTTTAAATTTTAATTGAATAAATCTTTCTATCTAAAAATAAAACAAAAAATAATGTCACCGGTTTTGAAATAAACCTTTCCAGAAAAAATATAATTTTTTAATTTCAAAAAATTTTTTTTTAAAATTTTTTTTTATTTCCAAAAAATATTTTCTCAAAAATTTTATCAAAAAAAATTTTAACTTAATCAAATATTTTGTATTAAAAAAAAAAAAAAATAAAATTGAGTGGCAGACTGAATAAAAATAAATATTTTTTTTAAAAAAATATTTTACTTTTACAAAAAAAAAATAAATTTCTAGAAAAACTTTTTTTTACAATTTAAAATTAAAAAAAAATTTTATATTATTTATATAAAAATAAAACAAAAAATAATGTCTCCGGTGTTGCAATAAACCTTTCCAAAAAAAATATTATTTTTTTTAGTTTCAAAAAATTTTTTTTAAAATTTTTTTTGTTTCCAAAAAATATTTTCTCAAAAATTTTATCAAAAAAATTTGAACTAAATCAAATTTTTTGTATTAAAAAAAAAATAAAATTGAGTGGCAGACTGAATAAAAATAAATATTTTTTTTTTTTTTTAAATATTTTACTTTTACAAAAAAAAAATAAATTTCAAGAAAAACTTTTTTTTTTACAATTTAAAATTAAAAAAAAAAATTTTATATTATTTATTATTTTTTTTTATTAAAAAAAAGTTTGCACAAACATTTTTGAGAAAACAATTTTAATTTTCTTTAACTTTTTACTCCAAAAAATTTAAATTGAATAAATTTTTTAACAAAAAAAAAAAAAAAAAAAAAAAAAAATAAATAAATTAAAATTAAGGACTGGCTAAAAGTAAATATTTGTAGCAAAAATCTGTGCTTTAAAAAATATAAAATTAAATTCATTTCGATTTCTAGAAAATATAGTTTTAAAATATTTTTTTTTTTATTTATTTATTTTATTTTAAAAAAAATTTTACCCATAACCTATTTAAGAAAACCAATTTTTTCATTTTTTTAAGTTAAAAAATTTCTGCTCCAAATATTTTTTTTTATAAAAAATAAAAAATAAAATAAAATTAAGGAGTTGCAAAAAAAAATATTTGTAAAAAAAAGTTTTAATTTCTAAAAAAAAATTTGAGTTCATTGGCATTTCTATAAAAAATAATTTGTATACTTTAACTTTTTTTTTAATTATTTATTTTTTTTTATTTATATAAACATTTTTAAGAAAAAAAAATTTTTTTTTTAAATTTTAAACTGAATAAATTTTTTAGAAAAAAAATATAATTAAAGACACCGGATCAAAATAAATATTTATAAAAAAATGTTTACTTAAAAAATATAAGCAAAGAAATTCAATAATAAAAATAATATTTTTTTGACCTGTCGTTTGTTAATTAAAAAATTATTTAATCGAGCTCAAGGTCGTATTTTAAAAAATTTTTTCTTTATTTTTATTCCAATATTTCGCTATTCGTCAAATAGCATCCTCAGGGATTTATATTAAATATCATCACAAAATTCTTAAAAAAAAAACTATTGTGTCTCCACCATCGTCAGTTATTGCAATAAAATTAAATAATTTTTTAATTAAAAAACTACAGGTCAAAAAAATATTATTGCAATAACTGACGATGGTGGAGACACAATAGTTTTTTTTTTTTTAAAGAATTTTGTGATAATATTTAATATAAATCCCTGAGGATGCTATTCGACGAATAGCGGAATATTGGAATAAAAATAAAGAAATAATTTTTGAAAATACGACCTTGAGCCCGATTAAATAATTTTTTAATATTTTTGAGGTTTTTAAATATTTGTTTTAATTCTTTTAAATTATATAAATATTTTTAGAATTAATTAAACATTTTTTATTTAAACATTTTTAACAAAATTAATTTTATAATTTCTTTTACTCTCAAAAAATTCCCAAACCAAAAATTTTTAATTGAATAAATTAAAAAAAACAGTGTCAGGTTTTTCAAAAAAAAAATGTTTTCAGTTTTAATTTTTTTTTTAATTTTAACGTAATTTTTCAGGCAGATTGTAATTTAATTAATATGCAAATTTTTATTTTGTTTTAATTGTGCATGTCAGACAAGAAGGAATAATATTCATAACTACTTTGTCATAATCACCGGTTTCTGGTATTTTAGCATTCACGTGCTTCAACACACTCAGGCCTACGTGTAGTGTGGTTAAAAATTAGTTTTCATACCTGCAGCTTTTACTTGAATTAATCTCAGAAGATACAACACTAACAAACATACCAATCGTTATTTCAAAATTTTTAGATTATTTATTCATTTGTAGTTCTAATTTCCAATATTCTCAGTTTAGTAAGAGTTGCCATATGTGATGTGTGGTCTGTACATTGTTGCCATTGCTTTATTCGGTTTCTTACACAAAATATATTTTTTTTTAATTAAAAAACAATTTTGTTTTCATTTTATTACTTCTAAAAATTGTTTTTACCTTAAGAGTATTCTAATATATGCCACCGATCTTGACATAAACATTTTTAGAATATATGAAGTTGGGCTTTCAGCCAATTCTCAAATAAAATTTCCGACTAATTCCCTTTGTTGTTTTACAAAATTTTATTTTTCGCCGCTATTTCTTAAATTATTTCGCATTCGGTTACCTTCTCTGCCAGACATCTTTATTCAATTCATGTGACGTTGTATATTTGAACATTTCTTTGCTGCTTTTTTGTTTTTTTTTTTTTGTTTTATCATGCGGGTGCTATTGGTGATATTGGTGCGGACTCAGATGTTCATTTTGCAATCATAGCAGTGTTTGTTAAGAATAAAATAATAAGTTTTAACATGGCAGAATTCGTTAAACTTTACCGTCTTCCTTTGGATCTACTTTTGCACTACAATCAATCTATGATAGTGACTAATGGGAAATGGAATACTAGGAAACGGCTTTAATTTGAAACACACACACACATTCACACCCACCCACACACACACACTCACACACACTTGTTCATGCTTAATAAAATAACTCGTTGCCGATAACGTGTGGAAGTGAGAGATCTCGTTAATACCATTGACGAGTGGAAATTTGATTTTCCTGAGTTGAAGAAAAGCTAACATTTATTTAATAATTTAAATTTTAGTCAAATTAATTTTTCAAAATAAAAAAAAGAAGAAGAAATATTGATAAATTTGATGGTGGCTTATATTTGATATAAATTAAAAATTTATTTTAAAATCATATGTTGGAGTGGAAAATCATCATTGTCGTTGGTTAGATCAAAAAATCATAAACATGTAAGATATCGTTAATCCTTATGGAGATATAATTCTCACGATTTATGAATCTTATAAGGTATTGACTTTATTGATACTTAAAACCATTGCAGTGATGTTTGTCCGTCCTTCCGTCTTTTTATGCTTATGTAGATAAAATGTTAATTTAGCAAAATGCCGAATATCCCTGTATTAGTTGGAAAAATTTTCTACCATATTCTCCGGATTTGTCCTCCAGTATCTACTTTCTCTTTTCAAACTTAAATAAATGATTAGTCGGAAAGAGCTGCAAGCTATAACGAAAATTGCAAAAACGTTGGACAAGAAGAGACTCTGACAAATATATCTTAAGATAGAAATAACCAACCTCGTTCCTTACTAATATACAGTTAATAAAAACATCACAAATCGTGGAAACAGAGCCTTAAAATCACTTTAGTTTCTTATGTGCATGCACCGTCGTCAAAAGCGCTCAAAATTAAATTTTTTTTTTGTTATAATTCTTTTAATTTGTTTGCAGTTACCGACAGATAATACATTAGATAAGACGTTTTTAGCATTTTCTGGATTGTAGAATATCTATTTTGTATGCTATAATTGACCAAAGTTGAAGTTTTTTAAAAAAATTTCAAACTAAAAAAATCGAAATTTTTATACTCGGAAACTAAGTAGGCAAACCCTACTTTTTTCGATGATTTTGTTTTATAACTTTACAGTTATAAAAAATATATTTTATTTTTAATCACATCATATTTGAGTGACTATTTCATATAATTTTTAAGTGGCAAAAAAAAAATAGATTTAAAAAAAAATGAAATTGACCTATTTGCATAAGCTGCCAATAAATAGCGGCTCTCAACCGCTTACCTATAAACGGTATTTAATACACCTAAGGGTCCTAAACAAATTATGTTTCTACCTAAGTGCAATATTATGCAATTTTTAATGTAGAGCATTTTTAAGGTACCCTATTTATAAGTGTATTTAAAAAAAATTCATACGATCTCAATAGGGAAGTTTTTCAAACAGTTTCAAAAGTTCTTCATGCACTTCACAATTGTGAAAAAACCAGTATTTTGGTTCTTTGGGCGGAACCCCCACTTTTTGGGTGATATAAGGCATACGAAAATGGATGTTTTTCGTTTTTTAACTTTTTGCACACAACTTTTAAATGAATATGTGCATACTGTATATCAAATGAAAGGTATTTGAAAAGGCTCTGGATCCGTTTTAGTGCCTACACGTACATAACAAATTTTAAATTTTGGTGAAAAAATTAGGTTAATTTTAAGTTCTTTTATATATATATATGGGGGATTTCATGTCAAGTGCACCAACTTTTGAAACCGATGTCTTCCGATCGGGATGAATGTTAGTCCTATTGGATAGTAGTTTAGACACAATTTTTCAACAAGATCGGTCCAGAACTCTCTGAGTTAGAGGGGATCAAAATTTGACATTTTGGCCAAACAGGTATTTTTTCTCATCCATGTAACTTATTACCTATTGTTCTTAGAAAATTTTCTCCTAAAGGGTTTAGATAGCTATTTATTCAATATTTCGGAAAAAAATACTTTAAAAAAAAAAAAATTTGTAGACTTTTTTTTTGCTAAATTAAAGCATCTTTTGCCTTTTTTTTCAAAAAGGACATTTTTTTTTTTCATAAGAAAGCTGGGAATGGGAATGGGATATCTATCAAAATAAATGTTTTGTAACTCAAGACAACGGTTTTTCAATTTTTCACAAATGCACTATTTTGAATTTTTTCCTATTTGTGTGTAAAACCTTACAAATAAAATTTATACTGAGAAACTAGACAAACTAAACTTTCCGAAGGTATGTAACATACCTTCATAACATAACAGAAGAGAATGGTTATCTGTAACCTGAAAGAGTTATTTGCAACATTTCAATCTGAACACGAGGATGTTAGAATTGGCTTCACGAAATTAACCCAAATGAGGCCAAAACATTGCGTTTTGGCAGAAAGCAGCGGAACTCACACAGTATGCGTTTGCATTTACCATGAAAATGTTAAACTGATGTTGAAGGAAATCAACTTAAAGTATTTAACAGATGATTCGGCAGAAGATTTACACGATTACCGCGATTGCCTTAAATTGACTATGTGTCCTAATGCAACAACTTCTTGCCACTTAGGTGAATGTACCAATTGCCCGAAAACCACATTCATCAAAGAAAATTTAATCAACTCTTTAGATCGAGAATATATAGAGGAGGTCAAATCTGATTCTTGGATTCAGACTGACAGATGCACATTGAAAGCAATCATTTTAAATGTGGATGATTTTGTAGAAGAAATGTGTACAAGATTGCTAAACTTGAGAAACCATGACTTTTTAGTCAAAGAGCAATGGTCATTCTTCAAGGATTTGAAGATACATTTGAAGTCTGGTGAATTCGTTATTTCATATGATTTCGCAGAAAACTATAAATATGTTCTTCAGGATGCATTCAGGAAGCATTCTACTTCAATAACGACCAAGCAACTATATTCACAGTAGTTATTTACTGCATGAAAGATGAAAAACTGGAACACAAAAGTATGGCAATCATATCCGACGATTTAAAACATGATACCGTTGCAGTTTATGAGTACCAGAAGATAATACTAAAATGTCTAAAATCTAAATTTACAGTAAAGAAGGTATACCAAAGTAGCTTGGCAAATCTTATGGCCCATGAAAAAGATTTTGGAATGCCAGCTGAGTGGCATTTTCATCCTACTGCTCATGGTAAAGGAGCATGCGATAGTATTGGTGCAAACCTTAAAAGAATTGCAGCGAAGTATAGCCTCCAGTGCTCTCATCAAGATCGCATCTTAGATGCGACTGCTTTATTCCATTGGGCAAAGAGTTATTGTAATGAAACTAAAATAGTTTTTAGTAGCAAAGAGGATCATCAGGAAACATTGAAAACACTGAAGAGCAGATTCGATGCTGCGGTAACAATCGATGGCACCGCTCAATACCATGCTTTTATACCGCTTGTCGATGGAAGACTCAAGTTGAAAAAGTTTTCTGCCTCTATTCAATGCGATTTCTTTCCTAAGACAACAGATCAATCATCAGCGAAATCAACAGCTGAACCTAGTAACGCCAAGAAAGGGTTGACAAAAAAACGCAGTAAATACAGGCGACAAAAAAGCTGGATGAAAGACTGGGTATTTAAAAATTTACAAGACTTAAATACTTCATCAGCTACAATAAATTAAGTATAAAAATAGTTATGATATAAATGGATCTAATGCAATTAATATTAAATTTTAATAAATTATTTATCTTTTTATTTTTAATATTATTATTATTATTATATATTAATTTAATTATTATTAAAAATAAATAAAAAAATAATAATTTTTCAACATTTCTATAGAAAAAAAGCGATTTTTTTCCTGAGGTTAACATATTCTGGGTATTACAGTATCGAGGGTATAAAATTTTAGTTAGGTATGTTATATACCTTCGGAAAGTTTAGTTTGTCTAGTTTCTCAGTATAAGTTTTATTTGTAAGGTTTTAGACACAAATAGGAAAAAATTCAAAATAGTGCATTTGTGAAAAATTGAAAAACCGTTGTCTTGAGTTACAAAACATTTATTTTGATAGATATCCCACTCCCACCCCACTAAGCGACCAAAAAGCTCTTAAAGGAAAAATCCTAAGCTTTCTTATGAAAAAATAAAAAAAAAATGCCCTTTTTGAAAAAAAAGGCAAAAAATGCTTTAATTTACCAAAAAAAAAGTCTACAAATTTTTTTTTTTTTTTTTAAATATTTTTTTCCGAAATATTGAAGAAATAGCTATCTAAACTCTTTGGGAGAAAATTTTCTAAGAACAATAGGTAATAAGTTACATGGATGAGAAAAAACACCTGTTTGGCCAAAATGTTAAATTTTGATCCCCTCTAACTCAGAGAAATCTGGACCGATCTTGTTGAAAAATTGTGTCTAAACTACTATCCAATAGGACTAACCTTGGTGCAAATTTCATGCCGATCGGAAGACATCGGTTTCAAAAGTTGGTGCACTTGACATGAAATCCCCCATATATATATATATAAATATATATATATGTATAATATTAATGCTTAAACTAGGCCCTATAAATTTGAAATTAACTAATTTTTTTTTACAAAATTTAAAATGTGCCATGTACGTGCATACAATTTTTTGTATACAAATTTTTAAGTAGATTATTTACTTATTATCATACATATATAATGATATGATAAATGGTTATCTCATCCAGCCGCCGCACAGTGGCGCCCGTAGAGCAAACGAGGTTGCAAAAATCAAAATTTTCATGTGCGCCGACGAAGTTTTGAATAAACCCATGTTATAGGAAACTTTTCAATGATTTCAAATATGCTACTCTTAATAATATCACATTTTAAGTTTAGAAGATATAACCGTTCAAAGTTGAACGACTTTCGGTTTTCAAAAAAGTCAATATGTTGCGATTTTAGGTGTAATATCACGAAAAATAGGTAACGAATCGCCTCATTTTTTGTTTGTATTGATTGATGTAATTATTAAATGTAAAAAAAAAATTAACTGTTTGCTTTGTGTTTCTCCTGGTAAATCACTATTAAAAACTATCCGTTTTTTCACTATTTTTCAACTTTGACGGAAAATAAAAAAAATCTATATTTTTCTATATTTGCCATATTTGCAAAACATGTTCTTTGATTATTTCTTTACATAATTCAAAATGTTTTATCTGCCCGTACGTGCCCGTTTGGCTTCTAGAGGTAAAAAAGTTTAAAAAGACATGGTTGCAGAAATTGTATGGCGTGCATCCCTTACATGTTTTGACTGACAGTAGTTTGATCTAATAGTTTGAAAATTGCATTTTAAGTCGGTTGTCTACCTGTGAGCCTCTGCCAAAATCTACTCCCAATATTCTGTTACAGACACAGGATGCACAAAAAACTACTCATTGAAATTCGCAGGTACGCACTTCACTTAAAAATTACTTTGGAGTACAAATGGTCAAGAACAATATTGACTTATGGTCCCTCCAGGTAAGCACAAATCTTATTTAGACACGAGCATAATATCAAAATTGCATAATTCAGCCTAAATCCATATGTATGCAGGGAACAGGTAAATTTTTAGGCATGGTGGCATAAGCCTACACACAGAAAACAGATTCATTGTGGCTACCGAATTTATTACCAACCGTATTGCGATAATGCTAATAACCGATTTTCGGGTTCACGATGATGACAATTCTATTGCCTTAACAGTAAATATTTTATCATAATAGAAAATTTGCAGATGATATGAAATTTCTGTTGATACAATCGAAAATACAGTTGTTCCACTTAAGACCAATTCGGTTGGCAAATATTTTTTCTGTGTATATATATTGCAAAATATGCATAATGCCTGGATTAGTCTACGACTGAAAGTTCGCGCAACAAGTACTGAAACCATGGCGTTAAACAATTTAAAATTAATTGAACTGTTTAGAAGGTCAACCACACCAAAGTTTTTCACGGAAGCTGCTTTAGAAGAACTTGATAGCTTATACGGAAATATTGAGAGAAGCGAAATTATAAAAAATAATTTTTATCTGTTATATGCAAATATTAAGGCAAAATGGGTGATCTCTAATCGAACCATTCAGAACTTCAACTTCAAATACGAGGACTGGCTTAATGAAGACACCATCCTGGATATATTGGCAGTAGATAAACCCACCACATCAACCAGAGGAGCAAAAGGAAGGCCAAAAAAAAAGTATTGAGGAGTGTTCAATTTTCACAAGAAAGAGGAAACTTGCCAATGCCACCAACAGTGTTGGAGTATGGTCTGAAATATCTGATTTTTGCAGATATTTCGTGAACTTTCAGATGCGCAGATGACGAGCCCAAAATCAGATCTAAAAAATCTGAACTGAATCAATTCCAAAAATACTCAGCGCCAAGATTTAAATCCGATTATTCTGACTTATTTTCTGGATTTGGTTTATAGTTTTGTAGTAGAGCTAGCGAATAGCGTGCTTATTACTTAATGTACTAAGAATGTTTCATTTTTTCTATTTGCGTTTCTAGTTCCATTCATTCCGCTTTGAAATTGTGTGTGTTTGTTTGGCATTTGGATTATTAGAAATTGGTTAAATATTTTGTGTCCAATTATAATATTATATACATATATTTCATATTCGTGCATTCGATGTAGAAGCTTTATAAAGATCAAGATAAGAGTGTATCGTGTCGTTATTATGGATCGCTTTATAATAAGAACATGTAAGTTTAATTCTCAATTTTTGGCAATTCCTTGCACCTGCAATTTTCTATTATAAATTTTTTGTGCCGATCTTAAAATTGTTGCAAAAGAAAGCTGCTCTACCCAGGTTCCATCTCAAATGAATGTTGTGAATAATGCGATTGTCGAAGTATCCAAATCGAATACACAACCTGAAATTGAAAATATAATGACTGAAGACAAAACCCAAAATGAAACCGTAACCGATCAGAATATTAGTGATGCTGATGATATAGTTTTTGATGATGATCATTACGTTGACGAGAAAAACTCTCCCTCTGTATCCAACCCAAATACGATGAGATGTGAATGATTTATTTAAAATTTAAATTCATATTAACCGTATTAAACTTTCTAACAGAGGAAAAGAGTGCGGATCTCTTATTCAACTGCATGGGAACAATTGCCACAATTTAAAGGATGGCTCAAAAAGTCAAATGACTCTAGTTTTATTGCCTACTGTTCTGCGTGTGCAGTGTATCTTAGAGCATCTGGCGGAAAACAGACCTAATAAAACATTGTGAGACGGTTGGACACAGAAACAGATAAAATTAGTGAGTTTTCAACCTTCAGTAGCTGAAAACTATCAAGTTTTGACAAGTCTTAAAAAAAAAAAAAGTTATGAAAGCTGAAATGCATATTGCATCTCTCACCGCCGAACATAATTTATCATTTTTACTTTCTGATCATCTCGTGAAGATACATAAAAACGACCATTCCGACTCACCTGTGAGTTTAGGTATAACATGTTCACGAAAAAAAACTGTCGCGATCATTAGAAATGTACTGGGTGCTCAACAATTTGAGGATTTATCGGAAATATTGCGTAATAATAAATTTTCCATATGTATAGACGAGTCAACGGATTTGTCGTCTACCAAAATTTTAAGCGTTGTTGCTAGAGTGTGCATCAATTTTAAAGCAAAAGACCATCTGTTTGGTTTAATTAAAGTCACATTTGCTGATGCCAATACGATATATGCTGCTATAATAAAAGCATTTATCGACGCAAAAATTAATTACAAATTAAATTTGCTTGGTTTTGCTGCGGATGGTGCTGCGAACATGACTGGAAAAAATCATTCAGTTGCAACATTATTAAAAGCAGACTGTCCAAACATCATAATATAAAAATGCATTTGCCATTCTTTCGCACTTTGTACTTCATATGCATGTGTCATGTTGCCATCAAGAATCGAAACTTTTGTTAGAGATATTTACAATTACGTTTCAAACAGTCCGAAACGAATATCCGAATTCGACAAAATTATGGTGTTGTTGGATGATAAGCCAAAAAAATTATTACATCCAGTGGTTGTCCTTGGAAAAAGTTGTATTTCGTATACTTGATCTCTATGAGCCACTAAAAATTTATTTTTCAATGTGCTATCAAGTTGACAAAATAGATACTGCTAAATCTATCTATGAAAGTTTGTTAGACCCCGCCACACGCTTATATTTGGAGTTTTTAAAGTATATTTTACCGATGATCAATAACCTCAATAGGATGTTTCAAAGCAAATATCCACAAATTCACAAAATCCATGATGGCATCATTTGCTTGGTCAGTTCACTTTTCGATAACTACATTAAACCTGATTATTTGAGAGTAACCAAGACAGAAAATATTAATTTTAGAAATCCTCATATCTTTGTGTTCAAGTGAGTTCATTATTAGATGTAAATCAATTAAGACCGGCCGAGATAGAAACGTTTAAAAATAATTGTTTTAAATTTTATATAGCACTATCAGAACAAATATTTAAACGATTTAATTTTAAAGATCCAGTTTTTCTCAACTTATCCTTATTATCTATATGTCTTTGTTGCCTTTATTGCAACTCTGTCCAAATATAATTAGTTTGGATAACTTACAAGAAATAGATAATGAATATCGAGAAATTATTAGCTTAAATTTTTTAAATATGTTTTCAAATTTAATACTGCAGGATATATAAATTCTAAGCTTTTGGAAAGAAATTTGTTTATTAAAACGTCAAGATAATACATTTGCTTATCCTAAGATTAGATATTTCATAACTGCCATATTTTCCCTCCCTCACTCTTCAGCGAACGTGGAGAGAACATTCTCTCAAATTAACCTAAATAAAACCAAGACTCGAAATAGGCTCGAATTAGATACATTAGAAGGAATTTTGCTAACTAAAGACTATCTTAAACTTAATAATTGTTTTTGCTACAATGTTGAACTAACTGAAGGATTAATCTCGAAATTCACGAAAATGTACGAATTGAATGCTTAATAACTTTGATGATCCCGATAGTTTTTTTTTTGTGAACATACCACACATCTTAATTTATTCTTAGCCATTTTATTTTGTGATGTACATACATATATTTTAGTAATGAAATATTTTTTTATTTTATGATTTACATATATTTTAGTAATGAAATATTTTTTTTATATAACCAAACCAAATACCATTGAAAGTATTTTAATTGTGTTACTTATATATTTTTTATATATTTTTTTATATATTTTTTTTTATATATATTTTTTTTTATATATTTTATATATTTTTTTTGTTATTTTCTAATTAAGTACAATGAGAAGGGATAATAATAAATATTATACAATTTCATTAAATTTACCTAAATATAATGAAGTTATACAAAAAAAACCATATTCATATATTTTTTATTTACTTATAAAAATATCTACAATGAGTTTCAGCTGACCCATTAATTTTCGGCTCAAGCAAATTTAAACTTTTACTTTAATTACAACAACTAGCGCCATCTCTAGTAATAATCTCGCATTATTTTCGTTGGTCATATACCAGTCTATGTTCCGCTCCAGCAGACTTGTCACTTGTCGTGTCAGACGAACGCAGACAAAACGCTACGAAATTTTCAGATATAATTTTTGGATCCATTCCAACACTGGCCACCAATGACTTGACTACGAAGCATTTATCGGACGCGCTGTCTATTAAATATACAAAGAATAGTGAAAGAGTTAGGTCGCAGTTTACAAAATCTGTTGCTGATGCAAGCCCACTACGACTAAAAAGGATTAAGGAAAGCATTCCCACGCATTAAAAAGTATGGTTCCGAAGAAGCCTTGGCCTTGTTTATGGACTTACAACTTTCCAAAGAAAAATATGAGATACTACGGGCATCTTTGATGCGACACGGGGCTGACGTTTCACCAGGATACAAGCATATTACGCAAGCCAAAATAAATTCACGACCACTGCATACGGAGTTTACGGAAGTCAATCTGCAGGATCTCATGGGCCATACAGCAAAACGGTTGTTGGAGAGTCTGCCTGAAAATGAGGTGAAAATTCTTCCTGAGAAACTGACAGTGATCAGCAAATGGGGTTGCGATGGATCATACGGACAAAGCGTTTATAAGCAAAGGATATCTTCCGATGACGCTACAATGTCGGACGGAAATATGTTTATGGCATCTGTTGTTCCTTTGCGGCTAAAGTCTGATGTTTCCCTACACTGGAAAAATCCACGTCCGTCATCAGTGCATTATTGCCGACCAATAATGTTTCAGTTTGCAAGGGAATCGGCAGAACTCATAAGGATCACGGTGAAGGACATTGAAGAACAAATAAGCAAGATTAAGCCTACAAAGCTGCAAATTGGAGAAGGAAAATATATTGAATGCAATTACGAGTTCCACCTGACCATGGTTGACGGAAAAGTCGTAAACGAAATGACAGGAACAACCTCAACATTGTCATTTAAACGATTCTACAAACGAATATCGAATGTCACCATTGCACGCAAGGATAAGGTGTATGGAGTTCTTGCTAAAACTGGCGTATCACAAGAGGAGGAAAACTTCGATGAAAATGCAACAATAAAGGATAAGGATCAGAAAGAAGCAAATACAGGATGCTTTTTTTAAACAAGTTGGACTAAAAGTAGACTGTCCCAAGCACGGATACGGTAACTCAAACGATGGAAACACTTCTAGGAGATTTTTTGAAAATGATGAGGCAGTAACTAGAATCACTGGAATTGACAATCAAATCGTGAAAAAATTGGGAACGATCTAGAATGTTTTAAACTGCAAAGAAAATGTCAATTCTACAAAATATGTAGAATATGCATCGAAAACTGCATCTCTTTTAGCAGAAATGTGTCCACAGAAGAAGCTGACCCCGACCATCCATAAAATATTGGCGCATGGCAAAGATATAATTGAGTACCAGTCTTTGCCAATTGGAGAGCTTTCTGAAGAAGCACAGGAGTTTCTTAACAAATTTTATAAAAAATATAGATTGCAGAACACATTCAAAGCATCAAAGGTAATTCAAAATGAGGACCTCTCCAACATGTTGTCAGCATCTTCCGATCCACTTATTTGTTCCCTGCGGCATATGAAGTCACGAATAGAGTTAGAAAATAATTATACTCTATACCACTATGTGGTTCGGGTATAATGACTTTGTGCTGCTGTTTGTAACAAGCAAAAATATTTGACCTAGACCCATCTTTAATTATACCGATCGAATCAGAATCACTTTCTGAGTTGATTTAACAATGTCCGTCCGTCCGTCCGTCCGTCCTTCCGTCTGTGTGTCCATGTAAAGCTTGTAATCAAACTGCAGGTCGCAAATATAAATATATTTTGATGAAATTTGGTATGTAAGCTTTTATCGGCCATGGGATGAACGCTATTGAAATTGGTGAGAAGCGGTTTATGTTCAGACCTAGCCCCATACAAATTACCCCTATGAAATCGACATAAATTGCCATAAGATCCAAATTGTCATATATATCTTACTCAAATTGGGTTTGTATGCGTTCATTACATCCATTAATGAGTAGTCCAAAAATGATCCCTTTGGCCCCATATAGAGCTGCTTCCCGATCTTCACTTAAATCTATTAAAAACAAAAATATTGCACTGATTCTTCTCAAATTTTGTTTGTATATGTTTTTGCAAAATAAAAGAGACTTTACCAAACATGGTCAGGATCGGTCCATTTTTGGACCTAGTCCCCATATAGATATATCATCCGATATGAACTTTTTCATATCTGCAGCCAAAAAAAATTAATAAAAATCTTACTCAAATTTGGTTTTTGCTTATTTTCTATGTCCAGTTAGTTGGGCCTAAGAGATAGAGTTTCTAAACGCATGGTATAGGGTATCGTATATTCGGTCTAGATCGACTATAATTTTCTTACTTGTTATAGTTTAGAAATGATTAGTCTTTTAGATATACCCCTTCTCTTAATGAATATTTTACAGAAAATTGAAAAAATAAATTTTAAAAATAATAATTTAAAACATAAAACCCTAAAGAAAAAAAAATAAAAACAATCTAAAAATGTAAAAATAATTTTTTTTAGTTACCATAAAATTGATTTTTCTACAAATTTTAATTTTGATAACCCATAAGTAGGCCCCTACGAAGCGTAGCACCCTTTCCAAACACTCATTTCATAGGCTGAACAGTTATCTATCATATGCTGTTTAAACTGTTCAATCATGTTAATCGGTTCAAAAGATATGATTTTTGCAACGAAAAAACTCAAATGGCGCCACTGTGCGCCGCACTGTGGTCAATATTTTGAGATAGCGGCCAAAACTCCTTTTGGTTTTTGTTCTCCGATTTTAAAGTTATTAGACTCATATTAAAGTAGACAGTAGTAAACCTCGGGAGCCAAAAAATTAGAACTCTACTTCAACTATTTCACTGAGAACAGTGTGGTCCAAAATGGGCTTTTTTCAGAATTTAGTAAATTTATGATATTTTTAGTTAATTTTTAAAGTTTAAATGATCATAACTTTTTTGTTTTTCAAGATTTTTGGACGAAATAAATTTTGTGTTTTAACTTAACTTATTTCCTATTATTAGTGAAAAAAATTGAAGCTCTACTGTTTTCAGAACAATTTAATTTTTTTTTTTAAAAAGGTAAAATTTCTCGGAAATTTCCTACTTCATAGAGCACAACTCCTGTGAGTCAAGCTGAGTCAAAACACAAATTTACTATTTTGTAGTCCTAACTCTCCCCTACATTCCTATATATACATGTCCATGCATCGGGACTGCACTTTTTGAGCTACAGCAATTTTTCTGACCCAAGGTAAGATATTGGGTACAAATGCACGTCATATTTTTTGAGAAGTTATTTGTATGTGAAAGTGGCTATTATGCATATATTTTGATGAAATTTTGTACAAGAGTTCTTATTGACCCAAAAAATAATTCTGTTGAAATTAGGAGAAGTTGGCCCATATTGGGACCTAGTCCATATAGAAGGGTGTATCAAAATTTTGACAAAAATGACAATAGAACTCTCAAATTATGTGGTATCTGGCAATTCATTTGGAAAAGGTAAAAAAGATTTTATTGCCATCTAATATTACACAACTTAAATACGTGAAAATTGCAAATAAATTTAAAACCAATGGAAATAACTGGTAAAACCAAGTACCTGTTATATTATGTCTCAAAGAGGTAAAAAAGATCATGTTGAAACTTCGAGCAATAGTATATTAATCCATGCATTCATTTTTTTTTCTTCATTATTGTTTAAACAATGGCTAAATTCAGTTATAGTGTTCTATCTGATATATATTTTGAATGGAAAGATGAAAACGACATTATTTTGAATAATCCATTCTTCAAAATATGCGACAAACAAGAAATTAAAATTCATAACTTAAAAATAAAAAACTTTTTAAATACTTTAAGAAAACGGTACAATCAATGTTCCAGAAACAAGAAATTGTTTTACTCACGCAACTAAGAAATAAACTTATTTTTAAAAAGCCATCAGTAACTACCACGGAAACTGGAAAAGGTGGTCGACCAGCAAAGCCAATTGATAATTGTAGTGAAAGATCACGAAGACGCAAGCTTAAACATATCAATGAAGAAGTTTCTTGTAGCATCATAAAGGATTCATTTCTGCATCAAATTCAACCATTGAAAACTAAAAAGGGTAAAATTGCTATCATTGAAAAAATAGTGGAAGCAAGCCCCAGACGCACAAAAAGGATTTTAGAAAGTATGCCGACACCAACTGAAGAAAATAAATTTACTCCAGAAGAAGCATTTGCACTATTTTTGGATTTGAAAATGACTAAAAACCAATATACAGAATTGCGGAAGCGAACCAATGAAAAAAATTGTGGAATTTTTCCATCATATCGAGATATAGTTTCTGTCAAAAAAGATTGCTTACCTTCACCAACTGCTATTAGTGAAACTTCAAGTTCAGCAGAAATAAAATTGCAGGATCTTCTTGAACACACTGCAGAAAGACATTTGATGCTGACTATTTAAAGAAGTTTAAAAATTGCAGCATGACTTTAATTTCTAAATGGGGATGTGATGGGTCCTCTCGCCAGAAACAATACAAACAATGTAATGCGGAAAATTCATCAGATGCCAATTTATTCATGATTTCTTTCGTTCGATTACGTTTAACAAAAACTTATATTGGTTCAGAGCCGTCAACTAGTAGAGCTGCAGAGATAGATGTATGGAAGAATGAAATTCCCTCGTCAACAAAATTTTGTAGACCAATAAAGTTTGCTTACAAAAAGGAGACTCAAGATGTCATAGATGAAGAAGTTCGAAAAATAAATGATCAAATTAAAGAACTTCAACCAGTAACATTTAAATTTGATGACCAAGACATTGAAGTAAATTTTAAAATGTGTCTCACAATGATTGATGGAAAAGTTGCACAAACATTAACCAAAACAAAGTCATCGTCAAGCTGCACCATATGCCAAAAAACATCAAGTCAATTGAGCCAACCACCAACACAAGACGATAGTTTTAATGAAGCATATGAATTTGGAATGTCACCTCTTCATGCTAGAATTCGTTTTATGGAGCATATTCTTAAATTGGGATACGATTTGGAATTTGGCCCGTTAGGCGAAACAGTGAGAAACAACAAAGAAAATTTGGAAAAAAGAAAGCAAAAAAAAAAGATATTCAAGAAAAATACCGTGAGATAGGCCTTATAATTGACCAGCCAAAGCAAGGAGAAGGAAATTCTAATGATGGACACACAGCAAGGAGATTTTTTTCCGATCCAGAAACTGCAGCTTCTATAACTGGAGTAGATTATGATTTAATACGACGATTCCAAATCATATTACAAGTTATAGCATGTAGCAAAAAGATAGATGCAAAAAAATTTGGTCAGTATGCTAATGAGACAGCAACCAAAAATATTCTTGGAGCCATATGCCAACCACAGTTCACAAAATGTTGTTCCATGGGGAACAAATAATTCAGCAAAATATGCTTCCAATTGGAGATCTCTCAGAAGAAGCTCAAGAAAAAAGGAACAAAGACTACAGATTCTTTCGCGAGCACAATACAAGAAAAATTTCCAGATATTGTACTAATGAAGATCTTATTAATATTTTGTTGTGCACATCAGACCCATATATGTCCAGTATTTGACAAAAATGGAAATCAACCTCATTAGAGTTAGATGAAGAAGCTAAACAACTACTGCAAAATGAAAATCAAAGCTATTTGGAAGAAATTTTTACTAATATTGTTTAATTAATACTAGTTTAAAGATTATAATTTGTTTCTAATTTTAGTATAAATTTTTATTAATACATTTAAATAAAATATATTTATGTGCACTTTAAATCAATAGTAAAAGTTTACTTAAAATTTTATCGATGTTGTGTTCTGTATATAATATATCCAAATGGTATTGGTATTGTTGGGAATTTCAGTGTTATTTTTCAGTTTAATCGTCACAAGAATTAGCTTTCTTCCAAAAAAAACCAACCTTTGGCCCCTGTGAATATTGAGACTAAATAAATGTCAGGGGCCAAATGTTGGCATTTTCTGACCAAAATTAAGTTTAGGAATAATAAATAAGTATTGGTTGTAAAATACGATTGAAGAAAATAAGAAATTATAAAAAAAATACCTATTTAAAATGTCAAAATATTCAACTTTTACATGGAAACTCAACAAAAAATTAAAATGCATTTTTAACTCCAAATTACTTACGTTCCTATCAGTCGATTTTTACGCAAATTGAAGCTTAAAGTCCCTCCTATTGAACAAAACAAATTGCGTAAAATACCAATCCGGTCAAAAGTTATAGAGTTTTGACCGCTATCTCGCGAAATTGACCACTGTGCGCCGGTGGACAAAAATTTCACATCGGCTTCGTTCTCTGGAAATAAGCTTTTGTAACTGTTGTTATTCTTTACTTTATGTTGTAAAGGGTGATTTTTTTTAAGAGCTATAGGAAAGTTTTCCAAAAAAACACATAAAATTCAGAAAAATGCATGAAATCTTTATTTGAATCGATAGTACGGTCCATATAATTTAATGTTTGAAGAATATTTCATGCAAATGTTGACCGTGACTGCGCCTTCTTTACTTTCAAGTGCATAACTCTTCAAAACTTTTAGCAAATAAATGAAAATAACAAACTTAAGATTTTTAAAAAATTGGATTTGTAAATATTTTAATTCCGCAAGGAGTGAGTAAATATGCAAATAGTTCACAATATTTTTTGCTATAATGTTAAATTTATTTTCATGTTTAGTGCCGCGATTTCTTACAAACGAAGACATTTACCGTATATGGTTACTTCATAAGAATGAAAAAGAAAAAAAAAATTAAAGAAATAATAGTTAAGAATATATAGGAACGGGGAAAAAAATTAAAACTAAAAAAACTGGAATCTAAATTCCAAAGTTTTATTAGACGCCTTAGGCAAAAATGGAATTCTTGCGGAGAAGAAAAAAGAATGTTATCCCGATAATATATTACTTGAGGAGAAGGGGGCTTCCACAAGATTGCAGGGCCTCTTGAATCACACCAGCAAACGTATTTTACAATCGATTTATGAGGATTTAAAAAATATTGCTAAAAATAAATTAGAATTAGTAGGAAAATGGGGCATGGATGGTTCAACTGGTCAACAAATCTTTAATCATAAATGGAAAAATGAACAAGATTTACAACATGTGGATCAGAAAACAATATTTATGATCTTATTTGTTCCACTTAAATTAATAACTACTGGTAATAGGGAAACTGTTTGGAAAAACGAACGCCCAGCTTCTATTAGATATTGCAGACCAATAAAATTTAGTTTGGAGTTTAGTTTATACTGTGATATTGTAGGCTACGCAACTGTGACATTTTTGTTTTGTGAAGTCCAGTTTTTCTTTTTGATTATTGTTACAATTATTTATTTATTTATTTTAGTGATTGACAAAAAATTAAAAATTTTAATATATATTTTTTAAATTAAAAAATTTATTATAATAGCAGCAAATATTTTTGACAAATGCAATAACAACAGAAAAGTTTCAATAAAAAAGCTCTTGAAAATGTTCCCAAAAAGGAACGAAACGTTGGGCAAATGATGTTATAAAAGTTGTTTTATTTGCATCACTAGCAAGGACCAGTAAGCTCGTAACAAATATAATCAAAATTTGTGTTTGTTAAGGACACAAAAGGCATGGTTAAGAGAGAGTATAAATATATTTGTGACCAAATTCAACAGAAATAGAGTTCTCCGATTCTTTAAAGTTTGAAATTATATATAATCTCTTATGTACAATGGTTGATGGTAAAGTAGTTAATATTCTTACGGATCAAGTTTCATCTAGATGCTGCAATATCTGCAAAGCAACTCCAAAACAAATGAATAATCTTCAGTATGTAAGATCATTAAAAACGAATGAGAATAATTTTAGTTTTGGATTAAGAACTCTTCATTGTTGGATCAGATTAATGGAATGTCTTTTTCATGTAGCTTATAATCAAGATTTTGAAAAGCCATTTGCATAAAGAAAAAATTTTTCCGCCATATTGGATCCGCCATTTTGAAAATGTGATATCAGATTCGTGTTCAGCGACCCAAAACCCCCGAGTACCAAATTTTAAGCCAATCCGAGCATTAGTAAAAAATTTTGGCCGCCATATTGGATCGGCAATTTTGAATTTTTTAAATCTGATATGAGATTCGTGTTCAGCGGCCCTAAAAACCGCCGAGTACCCTGTTTCAAAAGTTTCGGTGAAGAAATAAAAAAGTTATAGATTTTTAATCGCTTTTGACCACTGTGCATTGGGCTGAAATATGAAATTAAAATTGCTTTTTTCGAACAAAATTCATATTTGATAAACGCGGAAAAAATTGGGAAACCCCTAAATAGAGTAAAGCTAAGTACTGTGTTAATTCTCACGCATAACTTGCACCTCTGCAAAGAAATCAAGTTGTTATAAAAGAAACTCTATGGATACATTCCGAAGTTATGAAGTTATGGCCAAAGACTTATTGCTCATATGGAAAATGTTAAATACCTAAAAAACCGAAATTACATTTTCCACTTGCAAATTTACAAAAACCACTCATTTTTGCATGAGCCCATAGTTTGGAAACTATAAAAGCAAACATTAGTAGCAATGTTTAATGAATACTGAGGAATTTATAAATGGAAGTTCTCAATAGCAAAAAATATATATTTTTGTTTTTGGTGAAAAGTAACTAAAGTGTTAAACTTTGCTAATGCTCGTTTCTTTTTAAACCACTACTACTACTTTTGAAAAAAAAAAAAAAACAAAAAATTAAATAAAAATATAAAAAAAATATACAACTTTATATGAGAATTTTGTAATATTCTTTCAGTTTTTGCAGTTGTTTTTTTGTTCCATCTCATCTTTGATATTGTTGATGGTGATGTTGTTGTATTATGGAATATTTATTGTGGTAAACAACTTATTTATCACATAAATTACAGTATAAAACTTTGTTTATTGTATTTTTTTTACTACTGCTGGTTCTATCATCCACCAACAACAACTACTATCAGCAGTACTTTCACAACAATCACTATTGCCGCTGCTACTTAAAGCTGTAAAGTAATAATAAAAAGGAAAAAAAAAATAAAAAATAGAAAAAAAAAATAATGCGAGCGAAAAAAAATTTGCTGAAAAACATATAAAAAGTTTCTTATACGAGTATTTTATTTTACACAATTTTTCACTAAAAAACTTTCATATACTTAAACAGAAAAGACAGAGCAATAAAGGAATAAATTGATGTAATTTTTTGAGGTAAAAAAATTTTTGTTATAAGTTTTTACTAAGAAAAATAGAATTAAGAAAATAAAAAAAAAAAAAAGAAAATATGAAATTAGTTTTAATATTTTATGGAGGCAGCTTTTTTTTAGCAAAAATAAGGGTCTGCTTTTTATTTGTTTCAAAGTTTTTTTATAAAGATCTTTCATTTTTTTTAAGATTTTTTTAAAGGTAAAATTAGAATTTTCTTTCCGTTTGGTTTTAAAATTAAAAAAAAAAATTTTAAACAAAAAATTGGGGTTTCCTTTTTATTTGTTTCAAAATGAAAAGTATTTTTTTAAACTAAAAATTAGGATTTTCTTTTTATTTGTTTTTAAAATTTTTGAAAAAAAAATTTTTTTTTTGCTAAAAATTAGGTATACTTTTCTAACTAATAATGATTTTCGAATTTTTGAAAAATATTTTTTTAATAGCAGAAATTTGTGTTCTTTCTATTTGTTTTAAAATTAAAAAAAAAAATAATTTTTTTCCCAGAAATTGAGCTTTTCTTATCATTTGTTTTAAATTTTTTTAAAAGAATTTTTTGAAAATAATTAAGAGATTTTGTTTCCTTGTTTTATAATTTGAGAAAAATTTTTTTTACAGTTTTCTTTCTATTTATTATAAAATTAAAACAAAGAAAATTCTTTACTACAAAGTTTGTATTTCTTTCTATTTTTTTTAATTTTTGCAAATTATTTTTTACCAAAAATTAGGGTCTTCTATCTATTTGTTTTTAAATTTTTGAAACAAAAGTTTTTTAAACAAAAGTTGGGTTTTCCTTTTTTTTTTTTTTAATTTTGAAAATAATATTTGTTTTTGGTAAAAAAAATTTTTTTTAAATTAATATGTGAAAAAGAATTTTTTTTATGTTTTTGTTTCTATTTGTTCCACAATTTTTTTAAACTATTTTATTAACCAACAATTAGGGTTTGCTTTCTTTTTGTTTTGAAAATGAAAAAAAAAAAATAAAATAATTTTTTGTTTAAATAAAAAGTAGGGTCGTTGCTCTGTTTATTTTAAAATTAATCAAAAAGAATTTTTTTTATAAAAAATTATGATTTTCTTTATATTGCATAAATTTTTTTTTATTTAACAGAAATTAGTTTTCCTTCCGTTTGTTCTAAAATTTGTTAAATATTTTTTTTTTAGGTTTTTTCTATCTAAAATCTTGGAAAATTTAGTTTTTATGCAAATATTAGGGTTTCCTCTCTATATGTTTTAAAATTACAATTTTTTTTTAATTTTTGAAAAAGATTTTTTTACCAATAGTTAGCGTCTTCTCTCTAAAAAAATTTTTTTTACAAAAAAAAAAATATTTAAAAATTAATAATTTTTTTTTTTTTTTTACTAAAAATATTGAAAAAGAATTTTTTAAAATAAAAATCAAGGTTTTCTATTTATTTGTTTACAAATAAAAAAAAATATTTTTTTTTTAAACCAAAAATTAGGGTTTTCTAAATATTGGTTTTACAATTTTTTAAAAATATTTTTTTTTTGATAAAGGTTTTTTTTTTACTAAAATTTAGCGTTTTCTCTCTAAAAAAAAAATTTAAAAAAAAAATTAAAAAATTACTAAAAAATTTTTTTTACTAAAAATTATTGAAAAATATTTTTTTTTTAATAAAAATCATGGTTTTATATTTATTTGTTTTCAAATAAAAAAAAATATTTTTTTTTAACCAAAAATTAGGGTTTTCTAAATATTGGTTTTACAATTTTTTAAAAATATTTTTTTTTTTGATAAAGGTTTTTTTTTTTACCAAAATTTAGCGTTTGCTCTAAAAAAAAAAAATAAATAAAAAAAAATTAAAAAAAAAAAATTAAAAAAAAATTATTTGTTTTCAAATAAAAAAAATATTTTTTTTTTAACCAAAAATTAGGGTTTTCAAATATTGGTTTTACAATTTTTTAAAAATATTTTTTTTTGATAAAGGTTTTTTTTACAAAAATTTAGCGTTTTCTCTCTAAAAAAAAATTAAAAAATTAAAAAATTTTTTTTTACTAAAAATTATTGAAAAATATTTTTTTTTTTAAAAATTTTTTTTTTACCAAAAATTAGGGTTTTCTAAATATTGGTTTTACAGTTTTGGAAAAATATTTTTTTTTAAATAAAAATTAGGTTGTCTTTCATTTGTTTTCAAAAACCAACAATTAAAATTTTCTGTTTATTTGTTTTAAAATAAAAGAAAAAAAAATTTTTTTTACTAAAAATAAACATTCTCTTTCTATTTGCTTCAAAATCAAGTATAAGTAATTTTTTTTACTAAAATTAGAGCTTTTGTTTCGAAATTTTTAGAAACAATATTTTTCTCTCCATTTATTTTAAATGTAAAAAAATGTTGCTTTACTTAAAATAAAATTTTTTTAAAAATAATTTCTAATATCTATCTGTTTGTTATAACATTTTCGAAAAAGTAATTTTTTTGCTCAATAATCTAACCCATAAAAACAAAGTTTTTTTTGAACCATTTTCTTTGCTTATGAATATGAGTTTTGGATCTCTCCTCGACTGTTTCTATTCAAAATTAATCTTTGGTCACAACAAATCTATGAACCAAGTTTCAGATTGATTGGATTAGGGGAAATGGGATTTAAATCACTCCGTGACTGTGAGTGACTATGCGTGACTATGGGTGACCATCTTAAAATTAATCTTTGGCTACAAGAAGTGTATGTACGAAATTTCAGATCGATCGGATGAGGTTTTAATCTCTCCGTGTATGAGAGTATGAGTTAAAGACAGAGTTTAAAAATAGGATTTTCTTTCTCTTCGTTGAAAAAAAAAATACTTAAATTAAGGTTTACTACTTTCTATTAGTTTTTAAATTTTTTACATAATTTTTTAAACAAAAATTAGGCATTTCTTTCGATTATTTCAAAATTTAGGAGCAAAATTAATAAATATGTTTTCTTTTACCAAAAATAAGGTTTTTATTTCTATTGGATTTTAATTTAAAATAAAATTTTTACTTAACATTCCCGTTTTTCCTTCTATTTGGTTTAAAATTTTTTATATTTTTCATTATAGTTATTTTAGTATTATATTTATTTAAAAAAAAAATAAGTTTTTCTTTCTATTTGTTTAAAAATTTGAAAAAAAAATATTTTTTTATTACTACGAATTTTGTTTTTTTCTTTTGCAAAAATTTGAATTTTCTTTCTATTTGTTTTAAAATAACTGTGATATTAATTTAAGCTCGTGAAGTTTCTTTTTGTGTAATTTTATTTATTTGCAATATTTTTTTGCAATTTTTATACAATTTTCTCAATGTTTTAATTTTATTTATTTTTTGATTATACACGTAAATAATAAGTACCAAGTTTCAAATAATACGCTCATCAAACACACAATGTTCTGTATTAAAGCAGCCAACACATATATTTATTTTCATATCAATTATGTGTGTTTCTTAATTTTGTACTTTGCCGAACACAATCATGAATGTGGTTCGTTTTAATACTTGATTGTGAACACGAACATGTTTTTATCATGTATTGTTTTATTCGAACACACATAAACCACACAGTTTCGAGTGTAGCTATATTTTAAGATCATGTTCTGTTCGTGTTCGAGTTTTTTATTCAGTGTGTGTTTTTTTTCTGAACTTTGATAAATACACAGCAATGAAGGTGTCAATAAAAAATTGACGAAACGTTGGGTCAATCATGGAATAAATTTCGTTTTTATTTGCATGTAAATTAACCCATTTCTTGCGGCTACCAGTTCCAAAAAAAAACAGAAAAAAAATTTTCGGAAAAGCTTATAGTTTTCCGGAAAATTCACGTTGCGTTTTCGCAACGCTCGCCAAAAGGGGTAGCAAAAATTATAAAAAAAAATTAAACTTCTCATTTGGGTGTGAATGGAGATAATATAGATTAAACTACAAAAAATTCATTTTATTCGTTAGCACGATGTAATTGTTTGTTAAAGGGTAAAATGGTGGTGGATGGGATGATGGGTGGTGGGATGGGTGGTGGGGGAGTTTGAAAGTATTTGTATTTGGTAAGATGTTCTACGAATATTTTTATTTGTAAATTTTAAAATGTGCCATAGCTATTAAAATAATATTTTGGAAGCAGAACCCCATAATTTCCTCATATAAGCACTATTCTTAAATTTATTGAAAATAAAAATAATTTTAAAATTTTTTTATTTTGTGTGGTATGCATCAAAGCATTTTCGGTGAACTGATACTTTACATTTTTCACACGAAAAAAGTGTTTGGCTTTGACACTGTATTGACGATGGTGTGACTGATTTTATCAAAACGGATCGGTTGATTTGGCTGCACAAATGTCGAAGATGGTGCTGCTTCAGAGTGCACCAAGCAATCTACAACAAAAGCTCTGAACTGAAGTTGAGACATTGGTGATTCTTTTGCATATTTTTGGCAAATGCAATAGATCTTCCATGCATTCACTAATGCCGCATCTAGAGCATTACTTGAAAGTGGCCATTACCACTTTTTGCCACGAATTCCAATTCGGTAGTTGCTTGTTGCATTGTCAAACAAATCAACTCCACCCATCGTTTTATTGTATTCGAAAATTGCATTTGGCATTGGAATGTTTACATTTTTTTTCTTTTTTCGATCATACCGCTTTGCTTGGTTTAGTAGTTCATCAAGTAAATGATTACGGTGACGATAGCATTGTCATTCCAACGTATAGCTGTAATTTCGTTTATTTTTGTCAAACGAGAAATCTATGTTGCCACGATCTTCTTTTTTCATCAATTTCATGTCGGTCAAATTTGCCTTAGCAATTCTATTATCGCGAACAGTTCCTTGGAAAACAAACAAAAAAATTATTTGGAAACATTCTTTTATAAAAATAAATTTAGCACCTGTTGCGAAATAACCCATGCTAGAAAGGCGACACATAAGTTTGTGCGAGGTGAAAAAATTGTCGAATGTTACTGTGTGCTGGCTTGGTTCATCAACATTAGACAACAATCTAAGCACAACATTTTCTCCTAAACCAAATTCCGGAGAATTTTCACTGGATGCGCCACCATATGGAATGAATTGAAATAGGTAGCCATCATGTGAGCACAAGTTCCAAAACTTATATCCGAAACGAATAGGTTTTCCTCTTATGAATTGTTTGACAGAAAGACGCCCATAGTAAGGTATCATTTGCTCATCTATCGAAAGATGATGAGCAAAAATTCCAAACTGCATAAATTTTTCATTCAACATATTGTTGAGAGGTGCTACTTTGGCAAACTTGTCACTGGCATTAATTTCGCTGTTGTTACAAACGTGGAAATACGATTTTGTGGCCCTAAAACGGTCTCGATTCATATCAGCTTTTATGATATCGCAGCGGAATACTGGCTGTTCAAACCAATATAAGTCGGTTTGTGGTACTTGATGTATACCAGAAAAGTATAATATTCCAATAAACTTACGAATTTCGTTGATACCAGTTTTAAAAGATTGATTGTTTTTAACTACATTTGCAAACGTATTGGTACTGTTAACAATTAAATTCATGACCTGCTCATCTAGAAACAACTCCAACATTTGCATTGGGTTTAGATGGGCTGTAACAAAATGGTTTTATTGAACTAATCCGTCAAATCAAAAAACAGGTACCAATTTCTCCATAAATTTCTCTTATCTTTTCATTCGACACATCCACTGGAGCCTTTGAAAATTGATTGCGATGGCTTTTAGACCATTTTGGTGGCTGATAAGAAAAGACACTTTTTGCGGCTGCGCTACATCAATTTCAAACTCTCCATTTTTTTCACATAGTATATTTGAATTTAGGTCATCAAATGTACATTCTAATTCAACTTCGCCAGCTAATTCATTTGGAACTCTGTTGTCGTCATGCAAAACCTGCACGTTATCATCGAGTTCTTCACAATCACTCAAAGCATCAACGTTTTCAGGTGGTAAAACAATAATATTTGTAATATCAGCTGAATTCACGTTGAAATGTGTGCTTTCTTTCTTCAAGACCATTCAATTTTAAAAAGGCGGGAAAATCAGCTGTGCTAGAGATGATAAAAATTGACGCTTTGGTCGAGACGGAACGGAACGTAACGTAACGCGCAGCTAAAAGTGCTACCGCATTACGCGAGCGTTGCGAAAATGCAACATGCGACTTGCACTACACCTGCCGTGCAATTAAATGGCGCAAATGGCGTGAAATCTTCTGTTTTTATCAAATTTGAAGCCTTTCTGATTAGGAAAAAAAATATTTCCGAATATTATTATTTTTGCGTTTTTTGCTAGAACACTGAAAATTCTTCCTCAAAATTTCAAAAATTGCAGGTATTTCTGACCCAAAAAAAAATATATTTTTTTGGTCGAAATCCAAAAACAGGTCGATTAGATACAGTCATTGCCTTTCACAATCAATGTTTAGATCATTACAATTTTTCGTCAGGCACGCTTCAGAAGTCAAATGGTTCAACGTTGCGTTTTCGCAACGCTCGGGTTAACGACTAGGAAGCTCAAAATAATTCACAAAGTATCACCAAAATCAAACTAGTCAAAATATCAAAAAAAAAAAAGATTTTTTTCTAAAAAAGTGGGTTTATTTCTATTTTTTTTTTAATTTTGAAAATTTTTTTTACAAAAATTTTTTGAAAAAGTTTTTTTTAACTAAAATCGGGATTTTCTATTTTTTTGTTTCAAAATTAAAAAAAAATACTTTTTTTTAACCAAAAATTTTGGTTTGCTAAGTATTGGTTTTAAAATTTTTTAAAAATATTTTTTTAATAGAAATTCGGGTTTCTTTCATTTCATATTAAATCTTTGGAAATTGTTTGTTTTAACCAACAATTGGAATTTTCTGTATATTTGTTCAAAAATAAAAGACAATTTTTGAAACAAAAGTGCTAATGCTTTTGCTTTATTTAAAGTAAAAACATTTGATCTTGAGCCTGAACAATTTCAAACTCAATCATTAAATTGATAGAGATCGAAAATAAGATTTTTTTTCTTTTAATAGAAATTAGGGCCATCTTGCTACTTTTTTTTTTGAAATTTTTAAGAAAGAATATGTTTTAGCAAAAATTAGTTTTCTCTATTTATTTTAAAATTTAAAAAAAAAAATGTTTTTAAAAAAAAAAAATTTCTACCAAAAAAGAGGGTTTTTTTATCTGTTTGTTTTAATATTTTTTTTTTTAAATAAAAATTAAGGATTTCTTTTTATGTGTTTGAAATTTGAATTGCTTTGTATTTATCTTAAAATTTAAACATAATATTAAAAAAAAAATTTTTAGCAAAAATTATGGTTTTTATGTTGAAAATAAAAAAATTAGTAAACGTTTGGATTTTCTTTCTATTCGGTTTCAAATGTTTTATATTTTTCTTTATTTTTATTTCAATACTAATTTTTTTACTTTCTATTTGTTTTAAAATTGCAAAAAAAAATAGTTTTATTTACTAAAAAATAGAGTTTTCTATCTATTCGATTTGAAATTTGTGAAAAATATCTTTTTTTTTAGCAAAAATGGGAATTTTTTTCTGTTTAAAAATTAAAAAAAATATTTTGTTTTTAAAAATGAGGGGGTTCTTTCTGTTTTAAAATTAAAAAAAAAAAAAGATTTTTTTTTTAAATTTCGGTTGATTTTTTTTTAATTTTAGAGAAATATTTTTTTAAGAAAAAATTGGGGTTTCTTAATAGTTGTTGAAAATTTAAATTTTTTAAAAATATTTTTTTTTTTAGCAAAAATTAGAGATTTTGCTATTCGATATATGTGACCTTCTCCGTAAAAAGGAACCTAGTGTGTCAAAAAACGGGTTGTGTCAAAAACGGTGGATTCTGGTACCTAAAAGGGTGTAGAAACTTTAAATGCATTTTTTTCTCAAAATTTAATTTTCACACACTAGGTCCTTTTCTCGGAGAAGGTCACAGATATGTTTTTTTTTTACTAAACACCCTTCTATTAGTTTTAAAATTTTCAGAAAGGTATTTTTTTTTTTATCAAAATTAGTTTTCTTTTCATTTACTTTAATATTAACAATAAAATATTTTTTTTTAGCAAAACTTAGTGTTTAATCAGTTTTAATATTAAAAAATATTTATAATAATTAAATATTAGTTTTATTTCTATTTGAAAAATTATATTTTGGAAAAAAAGGGCTTTCTTCATATTTAATTTAGTATTTTTGAAAAATATTATTTTTTGTAGAGAATTAGAGGTTTCTTTCTATAAAAAAATAAAACAATATTTTTTTTTGCGAAAATTAGGGTTTTATTTCTATCGTTTTAAAATTAAAAAAAAACATATTTTTGTACTAAAAATTAGGATTTATTTTCTACTTTTTTTAAAATTAAAAAAAAACTAATTTTTTTTAGCAAAAATGAAAATTTTCTTCCTGCCTTTTGCTAGGAATTAGCATTTATTTGTGTTTATTTCTTAATTTTTTTTTTTATTTTAAAAATTATATATTATTTTGTTTTAAAATAAAAAAACCTATACACTTTTTTCTTAAAATTTGGGTTCCTCTCTATTTTTTTTTTTAAATTTTTTGAAAAAAAAAAGTTTTAGGCAAATAGTTTAAAATAAAAAAAAAATCAAATTTTTTTAAGCAAAAAATGGGGTTTTATTTCTATTCGTTTCATAGTTTACAGAAAATATATTTTTTTTTTACTAAAAATTTGTTTTCTATCTATTTGTTTTTTAATTTTTGATAAATAATTTTTTTTTTTAGCAAAAATACAAATTTTCCTTTTATGTTTTAGAATTAAAAAAAGATTTTTTTCTAAAAATTACGAGATTCTGTGTTTTTTAATTGCTTTAAAATTCAGAAAAAAAGTTTTTTTTTTCTACAAATTTTGGTATATTTATATTTTTGTTTTTAAATTTTTGAAAAATATTTTTGTTTAGCAAATATTTACTTTCTTTTTTTTTAAATATTAAAATAACTTTTAAGCAAAAATTTGGGTTTTTTATTAAAAAAAATATATCTTTTTTACGAAAAATGTGCATTCTTTAAAATTGTAAAAAATAATATATTTTTTTGTACATCTACACGCGCAGGGGGGTAAATTTCTATTTCACAATACAATCGCAAAAACAGCGTAACACATCGGTGTGAGCTGAAGTGTAAGTCGGTGTGACTTTATCTGATTGTATTTGTGAAAAAATTATCATATGTTCATTTCTAAACATTTTCCAATTGTCTTTCAAAAAAAAATCAATTGTATTTCAGAAAACATCAATTGTATTTCAGAAACCATTAATATAATTTCAGAAAACATCATTTGAATTTCAGAAAACGTCAATATAATTTCAGAAAACATCATTCGAGTTTCAGAAAACGTCAATTGAATTTCAGAAAACATCAATAGAATTTCAGAAAACATCAATAAAATTTTAGAAAACATCAATTGAATTTCAGAAACCATCAATATAATTTCAGAAAACATCAATTGTATTTCAGAAAACATCATTTGAATTTCAGAAAACATAAATAGAATTTCAGAAAACATAAATATAATTTCAGAAAACATCATTCGAGTCTCAGAAAACATCATTTGAATTTCAGAAAACATAAATAGAATTTCAGAAAACATCAATATAATTTCAGAAAACATCATTCGAGTTTCAGAAAACATGAATTGAATTTCAGAAAACATCAATAGAATTTCAGAAAACATCAATATAATTTCAGAAAACATCAATTGTATTTCAGAAAACATCAATTGTATTTCAGAAAACATCATTTGAATTTCAGAAAACATAAATAGAATTTCAGAAAACATCAATATAATTTCAGAAAACATCATTCGAGTTTCAGAAAACATGAATTGAATTTCAGAAAACATCAATAGAATTTCCGAAAACATCAATATAATTCCAGAAAACATCAATAGAATTTCAGAAAACATCAATAAAATTTTAGAAAACATCAATTGTATTTCAGAAAACATCAATTGTATTTCAGAAAACATCATTTGAATTTCAGAAAACATAAATAGAATTTCAGAAACCATCAATATAATTTCAGAAAACATCAATTGTATTTCAGAAAACATCAATTGTATTTCAGAAAACATCATTTGAATTTCAGAAAACATAAATAGAATTTCAGAAAACATAAATATAATTTCAGAAAACATCAATTGTATTTCAGAAAACATCAATTGTATTTCAGAAAACATCATTTGAATTTCAGAAAACATAAATATAATTTCAGAAAACATCAATTGTATTTCAGAAAACATCAATTGTATTTCAGAAAACATCATTTGAATTTCAGAAAACATAAATAGAATTTCAGAAAACATAAATATAATTTCAGAAAACATCATTCGAGTCTCAGAAAACATCATTTGAATTTCAGAAAACATAAATAGAATTTCAGAAAACATCAATATAATTTCAGAAAACATCATTCGAGTTTCAGAAAACATGAATTGAATTTCAGAAAACATCAATAGAATTTCAGAAAACATCAATATAATTTCAGAAAACATCAATTGTATTTCAGAAAACATGAATTGAATTTCAGAAAACATCAATAGAATTTCCGAAAACATCAATATAATTCCAGAAAACATCATTCGAGTTTCAGAAAACATCATTTGAATTTCAGAAAACATCAATAGAATTTCAGAAAACATCAATATAATTTCATAAAACATCATTCGAGTTTCAGAAAACATCAATAGAATTTCAGAAAACATCAATAGAATTTCAGAAAACATCAATATAATTTCAGAAAACATCATTCGGGTTTCAGAAATCATGAATTGAATTTCAGAAAACATCAATAGAATTTCAGAAAACATCAATTGTATTTCAGAAAACATCGATTGTATTTCAGAACACATCATTTGAATTTCAGAAAACATAAATAGAATTTCAGAAAACATCAATAAAATTTCAGAAAACATCATTCGAGTTTCAGAAAACATGAATTGAATTTCAGAAAACATCAATAGAATTTCAGAAAACATCAATTGTATTTCAGAAAACATCATTTGAATTTCAGAAAACATAAATAGAATTTCAGAAAACATAAATATAATTTCAGAAAACATCATTCGAGTCTCAGAAAACATCATTTGAATTTCAGAAAACATAAATAGAATTTCAGAAAACATCAATATAATTTCAGAAAACATCATTCGAGTTTCAGAAAACATGAATTGAATTTCAGAAAACATCAATAGAATTTCAGAAAACATCAATATAATTTCAGAAAACATCAATTGTATTTCAGAAAACATCAATTGTATTTCAGAAAACATCATTTGAATTTCAGAAAACATAAATAAAATTTCAGAAAACATCAATATAATTTCAGAAAACATAATTGTATTTCAGAAAACATCAATATAATTTCAGAAAACATCATTCGAGTTTCAGAAAACGTCAATTGAATTTCAGAAAACATCAATATAATTTCAGAAAACATCAATAAAATTTTAGAAAACATCAATTGTATTTCAGAAAACATCAATTGTATTTCAGAAAACATCATTTGAATTTCAGAAAACATAAATAGAATTTCAGAAAACATAAATATAATTTCAGAAAACATCAATTGTATTTCAGAAAACATCATTTGAATTTCAGAAAACATCAATATAATTTCAGAAAACATCATTCGAGTTTCAGAAAACATGAATTGAATTTCAGAAAACATCAATAGAATTTCCGAAAACATCAATATAATTCCAGAAAACATCAATAGAATTTCAGAAAACATCAATAAAATTTTAGAAAACATCAATTGTATTTCAGAAAACATCAATTGTATTTCAGAAAACATCATTTGAATTTCAGAAAACATAAATAGAATTTCAGAAACCATCAATATAATTTCAGAAAACATCAATTGTATTTCAGAAAACATCAATTGTATTTCAGAAAACATCATTTGAATTTCAGAAAACATAAATAGAATTTCAGAAAACATAAATATAATTTCAGAAAACATCAATTGTATTTCAGAAAACATCAATTGTATTTCAGAAAACATCATTTGAATTTCAGAAAACATAAATAGAATTTCAGAAAACATCAATATAATTTCAGAAAACATCATTCGAGTTTCAGAAAACATCATTTGAATTTCAGAAAACATCAATAGAATTTCAGAAAACATCAATATAATTTCAGAAAACATCATTCGAGTTTCAGAAAACATCAATAGAATTTCAGGAAACATCAATAGAATTTCAGAAAACATCAATATAATTTCAGAAAACATCTTTCGAGTTTCAGAAAACATCATTTGAATTTCAGAAAACATCAATAGAATTTCAGAAAACATCAATATAATTTCAGAAAACATCATTCGAGTTTCAGAAAACATCAATAGAATTTCAGAAAACATCAATAGGATTTCAGAAAACATCAATATAATTTCAGAAAACATCATTCGAGTTTCAGAAAACATCATTTGAATTTCAGAAAACATAAATAGAATTTCAGAAAACATCAATATAATTTCAGAAAACATCATTCGAATTTCAAAAAACATCAATTGAATTTCAGAAACCATCAATATAATTTCAGAAAACATCAATTGAATTTCAGAAAACATAAATAGAATTTCAGAAAACATCAATTGAATTTCAGAAAACATCAATTGTATTTCAGAAAACATCAATAGAATTTCAGAAAACATCAATTGTATTTCAGAAAACATCAATAGAATTTCAAAAAGCATCAATAGAATTTCAAAAAGCATCATTTGAATTGCTGAAAACATTAATTGTATTTCAGAAAACATCAATTGAATTTCAGAAAACATCGATTGCATTTCAGAAAACATCAATTGAATTTCATAAAACAGCATAATCGACTTATTTGTTATGCACTGGAAAATATGATGTTCATGCTTTCCTTAATTATTAGATGTTTACACATCTCCCTTGTGATCGGACTCACATGATTTTTTTTATAAAAATTTGGGTTTCTTTCCTTTTTTTTATTTTTATGAAAAATATTTTTGTTTAAATAAAATATATTTGTTTTGAAATAATAATTTTAAAAATTTAAAAATTAAAAACATGTTTTTTAACAAGAATTTCGTTTTATTTCTATTAAAATAAAATAAATATTTTTTACTATATATTATATATGTTTTAAAATGAAAAAAAAAAACGTTTTTTATTTAACTATTGTTTTCTATCTATTAGTTTTCTTTGTATATATTACAATATTAAAATTTTTAAATTAGGGGTTTCCTTCTAGTTGTTTTTTAATTTAAAAAAAAAAAAATTTTGTTCTGCAAAAATTAGCCTTTTATTTCTATTCGTTTTGAAATTAAAAAAAAAAAAAAAACAATTTATTGAAAATTAAAAAAGAATTTTTACCACCAATTAGGGGTTTCTTTCTACTTGTTTTAAAATTTTTAACATAATTCTTTTTAACAGAAGTTAGGAATTCGTCTATTTTTTTTTTTTTTTTTTTTAAATAAAAATTTTATTTTAAAATTTTGGGTTTTGTATGAAACAAGTTCTTTTAAACCAAATATTAAATTTTATTAAAAAATCTGACTTTTAGCAAAATTAAAGGGGTTTCTTTCTGTTTGCTTTATAATTTTTTTAAATAGTTTTTTTTAATACAATTAAAGTTTTTTTCTATTTGTTTTTAAATAAAAGAAAACTAATTTTTTTAAAGAAAAATTAGGGGTTTTTCTATTCGTTTTAACATCTCTCAAATTAATTCTTTTCTATTTGTTTAAAAATTGTTGGCAATTTCTTTTTTTTTCGAATTTGGGTTTCTTTCTAAATGTTTCAAAATTTTAGAAAAAAAATTTTCATTCTAATTTGGGTTTCTTTTTATTTTCTCATAATTTTTGATAAAGTTTTTCTTTTAGCACTTGAAACTATTTTGTTTAGGTATATACCTTTGAAAAAAAAATTTTCTGTTATTTTGTATTGGGTTTTTTTTTATTTGTTTTAAAATTTTTTTAAAATATATTTTTTAATTTGGGCTTCTTTTTATTTGTTTTATAATTTTTGAAAAACATTTTTTTAGCAACTCGAAAATGTTTAGAACTTAAAAAGAATTTTCTGTTTATTTTCATTTTAAAATTCTTTTACTTCTCTGCCACATATTTCCCTTCTACATAGATATTTCAACAAATATTTGTATGATGTTTATAAACTCTGTGGAGGTATTAAAAATTAAAATCCAAAACAAAAAACTTTTATTTTATATAAAAATTTGTTTGTTTTTTCTTTTTTGTTGAATTTTTAATATAATATTAAAAACATAGTTTTTCTTTTATCATAATATTTAATTTTTTATATTTCATTTTAAAATTGTGTTTCTATCATTCATAATAATGCCAAAAAAAAAAGTCCAGAAATTGTTTGCCTTATAATCAAGCGAAGGCATGAACGCTGAAAAAAAAACTTTTGAAAGTTATTTGTTAATACAAAAAAAAAAAAAGAACGATTGTAGCTCATTCATTAAATTAAATATTTATAAGATTTATTTTCTTGTTTGTTTTTATTATTTTTTTTCTTAGTAAGTTTATTTTTTATTATTTAGTTAACTCATTTTTCTTTTCGTCAAGGCATATTTTTTATCTAAATACGTTAAAATTTTTCACCCGTCGTTGAGTTTTCCTTTTTCTTAAGCAAACAAAATAAAATTTCTAACATTCAGAATTATTCCAGCCAATATGAGAAACGCAAAGAATAAAATTAAAGCTCCTTTTTATTAACTGATTAATTCAGAATATTACAGTGTTTTGTAATGTAGCAAATTTCAAAAAGGCCATTCAATATTTTGTTTTTACGAGATTTTTATAGCCAAAATTTTAATTTTTGCTCCAATGTCTTTAAGACATTGATCCTAAAAGGTATTTAGAAATTATTTAACGTTTTTTTTTTATTAAAAATTAGCCCGCAGTTTATGATTTTTAATGTTTGCTATTATTAGAAGTAGTCTGTGGCGCAATTTCGGTGGGTTGTGATCACACCATCCCCTTGATTTTGCAGTAGAATTATTTTATTTACTTTTGGAAATTTATTTTATCAGAATTTTCCTATAATATGCAGTTGATAAAATTTAATTTTAAAATTAGTTATTCCAAATGCCATTAGAACATTTTTTATAGTACGCCCCCTCAACCATCTCCTTACATTTTGATAGAAGTTTACATATTTTAACTTTTTTAAGTATGACAGGTTATACAGCTGTTTCGGGAAGAGTCACCAACCCTCATCAGTAGCCAAAAGCAGTAGATACTTTGTTTGATAAAAAGTTAAATTCATATACATTTGCTGAAAACAACTAAATGAGAATTCAAACTCAATCATTATATGGATAAAGATCGAAAACAATATTTTTTGTTTTTATAGAAAATAAAAAATTAAAAATACGGAAGCTAAATGTAAGTTTAGCAAAAACAAATTGTTTTTCTTGTTTTTTCAAGACAAAAACAAACATGTATATAGTAGTATGCAATGTGTACTCATATACAAACATATTTGTTTCAAAGTTATTTTATATTTTAGTTTGTTATATTGGAGGAGGCTTACATAGTATAACTATTTGCTTGAAAACTAATTTCCGACCCCATAAAGTATATATATTCTTGATCCTTGTCACAGCTCGAGTCGATATAGCGATGTCCGTCTGTCCGTCTGTCTGTTGAAATCACGCTCATTCAAAAAAACAGAAATTTAACTGGGTTAAGTTTCTATAATGTCTTTTGCCATTATTCCCACCAGATTGGTATTTACAATAGGGTAAATCGGACATCATTGTGCTTAGATACGAGCAAAAATATGTAGGTACCTCTAAAAAAAAACATAAAGCCCAGTCAGTGTGTTTGTTGTTATATTTTAGTGGTTGAACCTAGCAGTTGTACAGCAATATTCATAGTTCAAAAAAAGTCACAAAAAATGATACAATCATGACAAGAAACCCAACTACCATGAGCTTTGGTAGTAGTATTGCTACATATTTTTTTATCGTTATCACAATATAATGAAAACAATAACAAGAAAATTATTGATGGTCTACACCGACTATACGATACCCTATACCATGGTTGAGAGACCCTTTCTATTCGCTCCAACTAACGTGATATAGAAAATAAGCATAAACCAAATTTGAGTGGCACTGTTATTAATTTTTTTTGGCTGCAAGTATGAAAAAGTTCATATCAGGTGTTATATTTATATGTAGACTATGTCGTAAAAGGAATCGATCCTGACCATATTTGGTCAGTTATATTTTGGAAAAATATATACAAATCTAATTTGAGGAACATATGTGCACTATTTTCGTTTTTTGATAGATTTAAGTGAAGATCGGGAAGCAGCTCTATATGGGGCATATGACTAAGAATTGTCCTATAGGGATCATTTTCGGACTACTGATTAATGGATATAATAAACACATACAAACCCAATTTGGCTGAGATCTATATGATAATTTGGATCTTATGGCAATTTATGTCGATTTCATAGGGGCCATTTGTATGGAATTAGGTCTGAATATGGACCGAATTTCACCAATTTCAATAGAGTTCGTCCTATGGCCGATAAACTCACTTATATTTTGAAAAAAATATATACAAACCAAATTTGAGAAAATCTGTGCATTATTTTTGTTTTTTGATAGATTTAAGTGAAGATCGGGAAGCAGCTGTATATGGGGCCTATGACTAGAAATTGTGCAATTGTATTTTTTTGGACTACTGATTAATGGATTAAATAAACACATACAAATGCAATTTGACTGAGATCTACATATATGATAATTTGGATCTTATGGCAATTTATGTCGATTTCATAGGGGTCTTTTGTATGGGGACTACGTCTGAACATGGACATAATTTCCCCAATTTCAATAGCGTTTATCCTATGGCTAATGAAAGCTTACATAACAAATTTCATCAAAATATATGCATATTTGCGACCAGTATTTTGATTAAAAGGTTTACATGAACACACAGACGGACAGACGGACGGACATCGCTAAATTTACTTAGAAGGTGATTATGAGTCGATCGGTATAATAAAAGATTTGTCTAGGTCAAGTAATTTTGGTAGTTACAAACATCACATGACGTTATAGTGGTATCTATAATATTAATAGGCAAGGCGATTTCTTGTGACAACTTCTACACTCTCAGTTACCAACCGATTTTGATAAAAAATTTACCATTTGAAAGGTATTTCTTTACACCCTATACCATTATACCTTAACATCAGAGTGGTATCTGTAATATTAATAGGCAAGGCGGTTTCTTGTGACATCTTGCAAGGTACATATTTCTTTACAGATGTGCACCATATTTTTGAGTAATAATAATTCAGAGTTGCTACTAATACATACATAAATCACATATTTAAGCTTCAAATAAAAACTACAATACTGTGTGTGTGTTTATGAATTGGCTAAAATTGATTAGCATACCTTTAGGCTCATATAACCTTATTTATTAACAGACCCGTTTATGTTCCTTCCGTGTGTTCAGCAAATATTTATAATGATTATAATATTTATAATGAATTTTATTTAAAAATTCACAATTTATTTTATTTTATTTTAATATTCATTATTTATATTTATATATATTATATATATTATATATATTATATATATTTATATTATATATATTATATATATTATATATATTTATATATATATATATATATATATATATATATATATATATATATATATATATATATATATATAGATTAAAAAGATATCGAAAGAAAAAAAATGAATGAAAATATAAAATTTCCTAAAATTTGCACTCGAATTTCGAGTGCTGGGCTCTGCTAGTAGGATATCAAAATGGATAAGTACGCTAAATATATGCGCGTATACTTTTTTACACCCTCCACTCCAGTGTGCAGAGGGTATATATAAGTTTGTCATTCCGTTTGTAATAATTAGAAAAAAAATTTTTGAACCCCATAAAATATATATATTTGTGATCCTTATAACAACCGGAATTGATATAGCGATGTCCGTCTGTGGTAATCACGATGTATATCCATAACAACTGCATGTTAGAAATAAATCGGTATATTATTTTATTTACATAAAATTCTACAATATTTTGTTGTGGGGAAAATACATTTCTTTTGCAATAACAGAGTGTCACTTCATTTTGCTCAGCGTGACTATGCCACAGTAGATGGCGCCACAATTTTTGCTTGTTCTAATTAGCTTTACGATAGTTATTTCTATTTTAACATGAATGTTAATATTTTCAACTAGATATCATACAGAACAATGTTAAGAGTACACACGGGCTGGTCTTTTATTTCATACGTATTTTCATTATTCTTTTACAAATATGAACATAAGTTTGGCATATTAACTTTTTGTTGTCTTTACAAAATAGAGTTACCGAGTTCATCAATGAGTTTTTTGATTTCAAAACAATTCTACATAGTTATATAGAACTATTATTCTGCTTTACCTACAAAATATCTGATTGCGATTACATCTAATTTTTAAAAATTGTTTGTAATTACTATAGCATTATTATTCACATAAATACAAAATTGCACTTTTTAAATTTTCCATTAAAATTTAAGAAAATATCAATTCCAAAAACTGGAGTTAAAAATTTCCAATTATAAATTATAAACTATTAATTGAATTTCAGAAAATCATATCAAAACGTCGGAAATAATAATTTTAAATTTAGAAGACATCAATTGCATCTTTAATATATAAATTTTATTCGTTAAACACAAATTGAAATTCCAAAAAAAAAACACCAAATATGTTTACATTTAAAAAATTTTTACATTTTAAAAAAATATTGACATTCAGGAGAAATTAATAGATTTTCAGTATCGCGATTCAGTAACTTCTTTTAACGATAGTCGAATCGTTAAAAAAAAGAAAATAGCAAAATTATCAGTAAAATTTTTAAACGATATTCGCTATTGTTAAAGTCAGCTGTTGTTATCTAAACGACATCCGTTTTTGTGTTGTTTATTCAATCGATAAAAACTTAAATTTTTAGGTTGAAATGTCGTCATACATAAATAAAAATCATAAAATAGTGAAAATATTTTGTTTTAATTAAAAAACTTTTTTATATAAATAGAAAAATTAAACAGCATATTCAATTCATTATTTCATTTTCAAATAAATACACAGAAATATTAGTAAAAAAAAAATAAAGATATTAAACACCAACATAAAATCATCCTGTTAAACACGAAGTAATTTGTTTTTTTCTATTCTTCTTTGTGTTTTTCGCTTATTTTGACAGAGATGCCACTCGTTTACAATTTAAATAAATAGAAAAATAGATTTGTCGACTGTCGTTAAGATGTCTGTACTTAGTGAATCACTTAATCCTTAGTGCAAACAACAATAGCTATCGATATATTTTGCCATTGTCGGATCGTTGAAATTTACAGAATCGGACTACAGAAAACATTAATTTAAATTCAATGAATTTTAGAAAACGTCAAATGATATTTAAGAATTGCGAACATAAAAACTGTTACATAAATAAACGCAATTTGATGAGAATGTTATTTTTTATATATAAATTTTCACAATTTTTTTTGGATAAAAATTTGAAGTTTTTCAGAAAATAAAGAGAACAAATTATTTTATTTAAAATGTTTGGGACATTTGGTTTTTTGCGTTTGGCATCCCAAATTTGAATATTTATTATTATAAATTTATTCTCTATGTTTTCCAAATATGGTAATATTTTAATAAAAAAATTGAGAAAGTTTTTTTTTTTGGTTATTATTTTGTTACTCCATCCGACCTATATGGCCGCAATGAAGAAATATTTGGCCAGTTAAAGGAAACTATACAGCCATCTCCAATTAGCACGATTTAATGCATATAGCCACCCTACACATTAATTAGCAAAAACTAAATTAAACGAGAAGTTATGTCATATAACCGGAAACGCATGCATATAGGTATATAACCTAAATAACACCGAAATAAATCCGAAATAATAGAAAAGACGAAAACCAACCCAAAGAATTTGCTGAAATAATTTGGTATTAAGTTTAACAAATTGTTTACTTTTTCATTTACATTTATTATCAAGACTCAAACCGAGGTGGAGTGTATCAAAGATTCGACACAGCCGAATTTAACACTCTTACTTGTTATAGTTACAATTTGTAGAACTCGAGTAATTGTTTTTTTTTTCCGAAATAAAAATAACGTTGTCATTGCTACGAGCTCCAAAAAATTTTGAATTGCTTTGGCTTAATTTTTTTATGTCGTTAATGGCCAAAGCAATTGACGATTTATTGACAGAATTTGATCAAAAAACGGGGGGAAAGTTAAATTTTTTCGAAGTTTTTATTTCATAAAATTATTATGACTTGATTTTTTACATGGATTATTAATAAAAAATTATATATTTAAGCCCTAGCGAAAATTTTGGGATGAGAACTGGGCAATAGATCTTGAGTTATAGCTGAAAAACTAAATATATATAAAAGGTCGTAATAGAAATGTTTGGTTTTAGAACGCCAAACGGTTTGGCGGTTTTACTATAATGGCCTAGTACTTTCAGCCTGACTAATTATTTTTTCACACCCCCATCCCCCTGAACGGCTGTTGTACTGTGTTATAAGTGAAAGTTTCCAATGGATTTTTTTTAGCACACAAATTTATTTCTTCAAAATAAATTTTTTTTAAAAATATTCCTCTCATTTCCAACCACTGTGCTGAAATATTATTTCTATGCATTATTATTTATATGAGCAATTTGTGAGGGCGCGTGTGTGTGTGTTGAAATAAGCCAAAGCTTGTTGTTTACTCGAAATTTGTATGGCTTTGTAGACAGTGAGGTTGTAGGTTAAAAAGTATGATTGTGTCTACAGCACTTCTTCTTTATTTTATTTGGCATTTTAATATAAGCAAATTATTTGGCCCCCTTGCTTAAGGAGTTTCCTTACAGAATTATAAACCTCATCGTCATCATCATAATAAAATTCAAAAAAATACAACAACAACAAAAAAATGAAACGGAAGATATCATAATAATCAGCAACAACAACAACAACAAGAACAACAACGACATTTGGCCATAGTGTTTGGTAATGTTAAGGCGTGTTAACTTTCTACGATATTTCGCTGTCAATAAAAATTTTCTGCTTCGATAATTTTCCAAATCTGAATTTTAAATTTTATCCGTTCCATCGAAGGATGGAATGGCAGCATTTCATTTATTGCCAGATGATGGCAAACAGAACTAAAATAAAAAATAAAAAATAAAATGATGGGAACATAATAATAAGAGACATAATTTTTTTTTTTTTGACAATTCATTTCACGCTTTCGCGCCATAAACATAAAAAGAGGAAGAAATAATCTAATAGTATTTTAAATTTTATTTTTTTTTTCTTTTTGTCAAAAATATTCCATGTGCTTTTTGCGTTGACTTCTTTGGCGTGTATTGTTGATAGAATTAAAACAGAGAAAAAAAAACTCTTGACATGATTTGTCATGAATTTGAAATTTTAATTCAATTTGAAGATTTATTCCGAAATCAATTCTCTCTATCAGCAAATTATTTTTAAATTCCAAAAAAAAAATATTCTTAGTCTTTTATACACAGAAGAAAAAAAGAAAATTTAACAAGAAAAAAAAATATTAATATGATATTTGTGGTTGCAGCGAAAGCGCTTTGATAAAGCCAACCGAATCTTTTTATTATTCGTTTATATGTAAGTTATATAAAGAATATTAGCATTTAATTTGATTTTGATTTTTGTATTTCGTTAAAGTGTTTTTTCTCCCAAATGGATTTTAAATATTCCTAGATTTTTTTTTTTTTATATATTTAGTCAATAATATAAACGGAATGATTTTTATGCCAGCCAGACGTGGAGGTTTTTATATTTTATTTTTATTTATCAATCAGCTAAATGATTATTTTTTTTTTGTTTTTTCTTTTTCTATTTTTTTGTTTATCATTAAAAACCGTTTTTATAATGATTTCAATTTCCATTTCCATTTTATTTCGTTTTTGTTGTTCACTTTTCTATTGGCTGGGGAAATTTATGTAATTTTATATTAATTTTGTAAATAAATGATGATTTCATTCTTTCATAGTTAATTAGGCATTAAATATATAATTTTGTTTTGTTTTGTTTTGTTCTATGCAACCAACATCTTTCAAGGATAAAAATTAAAAATATTTTAAATTTTTGTTTAAATTTAAAAATATGTTTCCACACTATGTAAAATAAAATGTAAGGAAATGTTTTAATTGGCAAAAATAAATTTGGAAAATATTCGCTTTATGACAAAATTCAAGCCACTACACAACATTCAACCATTTTCAATTAAATTCCGTCAATTTCGATTATTCATCAACATTTTATAACTTAAATCTATCTTAAGGCAACAAAATAAATTTTTTGAGAAAAAGTACTTTTTAATAGGTTTTTTTAAATGCACTCTTTAGAAAAAGGTACTTCTTTAAGAACAGGTACTTTTGAAAGAAAAAAAAGATTTTGAGAAAAGGTTCTGTTCTAAGAAAAGGTACTTTATAGGAAAAGGTACTTTTTTAAAAAAATTTAATTTTTAAGAACAGGTTGTTCTTCAAGAAAATTTACTTTTTTAAAAGTTACTTTATTATGAATGGGTTGCTTTCTTAAGATAAGGAAATTTAAAAAAATATTTTTTTAAAGCACTTTTTTAAAAAGGATACTTTTTTCAAAAAGGTATTTTTTTCAAAAAGATTCTTTTTTAAAAAGATAATTTTCTGAGTTATTTTTTTTCGAAAAAGTACTAAGGCATTTTTTTCGAAAGAGCCCTTATTTCGTGCTTTAAAATGTGCTTTTTTAAAGGATGCTTTTGTTTAAAGGGTACTTTTTTTAAAAGATATTTTTTGAAGAAAAGATTCTTTTTAATAAAAAGTACTTTCCTCAGCAAAAATACTTTATTAGGAAAAGTTAAATTTTTTAAGAAAATTTACTTTATTAAGAAAGGGTAGCTTTCTTAGTAATATACTTTTCTAATAGGTTTAAAATTTACTTCTTTTAAAAGCCACTTTTTTAAGAGATACATTTTTATAAGGTACCTTTATAAAAGGTATTTTTAAGGAATATTTTTTTAGAAGGAACTTTTTTAAAAAGGTACTTTTTTAAAAGGTACTTTTTTAAGAAGGTACTTTTTTAAAACCCACTTTTTAAAAGGTATATTTGTAAGAGTTACTTCTTTAATACTTTTGCAAAAATATTTTTGCAACAAGTTCTTTTTAAAAAGTATTTTCTTAATAGGTACTTTTTTAAAAGGAACTTTTTTAAAAGTTACTTGTTTAAAAGGTACTTTTTTTAAACAACAAGTACTTTTTCAAAAGATACTTTTTTTAAAAGTACTTTCTTAATAGGTACTTTTTTAAAAGGTAATTTTAAAAGGTACTTTTTTAAAAGGTACTTTTTTAAAAGGTACTTGTTTAAAAGTTACTTGTTTAAAAGGTACTTTTTTTAAACAAGTACTTTTTCAAAAGATACTTTTTTTAAAAGTACTTTCTTAATAGGTACTTTTTTAAAAGGTAATTTTAAAAGGTACTTTTTTAAAAGGTACTTTTTTAAAAGGTACTTTTTTAAAATGTACTTTTTTAAAAGGTACTTTTTTAAAAGGTACTTTTTTAAAAGGTACTTTTTTAAAAGGTACTTTTTTAAAAGGTACGTTTTTAAAAGGTACTTTTTTAAAAGGTACTTTTTTAATACTTTTGTAAAAATATTTTTGCAACAAGTATTTTTTTAAAAGGTATTTTTTTTAAAAGTACTTTCTTAATAGATACTTTTTTTAATAGCTACTCGTTTTTGAAGGAATTTTTCTTAAAAAGCACTTTTTTAAGAGGTTCTCTTGTTAAAATGTACCATTTTTAAAAGTTTTTTTTCTTTAAAAAGTGCTTTTTTAAAAATGAGCTTTTTTAAAAAGGTACTTTTTTAAAAGGTGTTTTTAAAGGACAGTTTTTAGAAGGTACTTTTTAAAAAAGTATTTTTTTTATTAAAGGTACTGTTTTAAAAGATACTTTTTAAGCCACTTTTTTATAAGGTATTTTGGTAAAAATTAGTTTTTTAACAGGTCCCTTTTTAATACTTTTGTAAAAATACTTTTGTAACAAGTAATTTTTTAAAAGGTATTTTTTTAATTACTCTCTTAAAAGGTACTTTTTTTAATAGGTACTCTTTTTAAAAGGTATTTTATTTCTTAAAAATAAATTTTTTAATAGGTACTTTTTTAAAAGGTAATTTTTTAAAAGGTACTTTTTAAAAGGTACATTTTTAAAAGATACTTTTTTATAAGGTACTTGTGTAAAAAGTACTTCTTTAAAAGGTACTTTTGTTAGAGGTACTTCTTTAAAAGGTACTTTTTTTAATATTTTTGTAAAAATACTTTTGTAACAAGTACCTCTTTAAAAGGTACTTTTTGTAAAAGTACTTTCTTAATAGGTACTTTTTTTAATAGCTACTCTTTTTAAAAGGTATTTTTCTTAAAAAGTACTTATTCTAAAAGGTACTTTTTTTAAGAGGTACTCTTTTTAAAAGGTACTTTTTTTAAAAAGTGCTTTTTTTAAAATGAGCTTTTTTAAAAAGGTACTTTTTTTTGAAGGTGTTTTTAAAAGGACAGTTTTTAGAAGGTACTTTTTTAAAAAGTATTTTTTTTATTAAGGTCCTTTTTTAATACTTTTGTAAAAATACTTTTGTAACAAGTATTTTTTTAAAAGGTATTTTTTAAGTACTTTCTTAAAAGGTACTTTTTTTAACAGGTACTCTTTTTAAAAGGTATTTTATTTCTTAAAAAAAAATTTTTTAAAAGGTACTTTTTTAAAAGGTAATTTTTTAAAAGGTACTTTTTAAAATGTACCTTTTTAAAAGAGACTTTTTTATAAGGTACTTTTTTATAAGGTACTTTTGTAAAAAGAACTTGTTTAAAAGGTACTCTTTTTAATACTTTTGTAAAAATACTTTTGTAACAAGTACTTCTTTAAAAGGTACTTTTTTTAAAGTACTTTCTGAATAAGTACTTTTTTTAATAGCTACTCTTTTTAAAAAGTACTTATTTTAAAAGGTACTTTTTTTAAAAGGTACTCTTTTTAAAAGGTACTTTTTTAATGTATTTTTAAAAGGACAGTTTTTTAGAAGGCACTTTTTTAAAAAGGTACTTTTTTATTAAGGTGCTTTTGTAAAAGGTACTTTTTATAATGTACTTTGGTAAAAAGTACTTTTTTAAAAGGTACTTTTTTAATAATTTTGTGAAAATACTTTTGTAACAAGTACTTTTTTTAAAGGTGCTTTTTTAAAAGGTACTTTTTTAAAAGGTACTGTTTTAAAAGGTACTTTTTAATACTTTTGCAGAAATATTTTTGCAACAAGTACTTTTTTAAAAGGTGCTTTTTTTAAAAGTATTTTCTTAATAGGTAATTTTTTTAATCGCTACGCGTTTTTGAAGGAATTTTTCTTAAAAAGCACTTTTTACTACTACTATTTTTAAAAGGTACTTTTTTTAAAATGAACTTTTTTAAAAAGGTACTTTTTTAAAAGGTGTTTTTAAAATGACAGTTTTTAGAAGGTACTTTTTTAAAATGTACTTTTTTATTAAGGTACTGTTTTAAAAGAAACTTTTTAAAAAAATACTTTTTAAGCTACTTTTTTATAAGGTATTTGGTAAAAAGTACTTTTAATATAGTACTTTTAATATTTTTGTAACAAGTACTTTTTTAAAAGGTATTCTTTTAAAATTATTTTCTTAAAAGGTACCTTTTTTAATAGGTACTCTTTTTAAAAGGTATTTTTCTTAAAAAGCACGTTTTTAAAAGATACTTTTTTAAAAGGTACTTTTTTTTAAAGGAGTTTTTTTAAATGGTACTTTTTTATAAGTTACTTTTGTAAAAAGTACTTCTTTAAAAGGTACTCTTTTAAAATGTACTTTTTTAAAAAGTGTATTTAAAAGATACTTTTTTATAAGGCACTTTCGTGAAAAGTATTTTTTTAAAAGAGTTTTTTAAAACGTTTTTTAAAGCTGATATTTCTACTATTTTTTAAGCAAAGGTGCAATATGTACTTTCTAAAGGAAAAGTAATTTTTATTTTGAAAAATGGCCTTTTCCGTAAACGGTTCTTTTTTAAGAAAATTTCATATTTTCAAATGTACTTTTTTAAAAAGGCCACTTTTTACAAAAGATACTTTTTACAAATGGTCACTTTATATGAAAGATCCTTTTGAAAGGTTCTTTTTTGAAAAGGTAATTCTTTTAAAGAGGGCTTATTTTTAGAAGGTACTTTTTTAAAGATATTTTTTTAAAAGCTACTTTTCTTTTAAAAACCACTTTTGAAGAAATTATACTTTTTAATATACTTAAAATTATAATTTTTGTACCTTTCTAAGAAAAGGTACTTATCCAGGAATAGCCATTTTTGAAGAAAATGAACTGTACTCAGAAAAATTCTTTTAAAAATGTACTTTTTTGACGGTAGTTTTTTTTAAAAGGTACTTTTCTAAAAAGATGCTTTTTTAAAATATACTTTTTTTAAGAGATACTCTTTAGGAAATGTACGATAGGTAATTTTCAAGGAAAGAAAATACTTTTAATAAAATGTACAACTTAAACATGTACCTTTTTCTAAAACATACATTTTCTTACAAAAGTTATTTTACAATAGGTACTTCTTTAAAAAAGGAACTTTTTTAAAAGTTACTGTTTCAAACATATTATTTTTTTTACAAAAGTTATAAGAGAAGGTCCCTTATTTAAGAAAACGTAATTTTTAAAGAAGAGTACTTTTTTAAGAAAACGTACTTATTTTTCTTAAAAAGAACTCTTTTAAAATTTACTTCTTTTAAAAGCCACTTTTTTAAGAGATACATTTTTATAAGGTACCTTAATAAAAGGTATTTTTAAGGGATAGTTTTTTAGAAGAAACTTTTTAAAAATGTACTTTTTTAAGAAGGTACTTTTTTAAAACCCACTTTTTTAAAAGGTACTTTTTTAATACTTTTGCAAAAATATTTTTGCAACAAGTACTTTTTAAAAAGTACATTCTTAATAGGTACTTTTTAAAAGGTACTTTTTTAAACAACAAGTACTTTTTCAAAATGTACTTTTTTAAAAATACTTTCTTAATAGGTACTTTTTTGAAAAGGTACTTTTTTAAAAGGTACTTTTTTAAAAGGTGTATTTTCTTAATAGGTACTTTTTTAATAGCTACTCGTTTTTGAAGAAATTTTTCTTAAAAAGCACTTTTTTAAGAGGTACTATTTTTAAAAGGTACTTTTTTTTAAAAAGTACTTTTTTTAGATGAACTTTTTTAAAAAGGTACTTTTTTAAAAGGTGTTTTTAAAATGACAGTTTTTATTAAGCTACTGTTTTAAAAGATACTTTTTAAGCTACTTTTTTATAAGGTATTTTGGTAAATAGTACTTTTTTAAAAGGTACTTTTTTAATAATTTTGTGAAAATACTTTTGTAACAATTACTTTTTTAAAGGTATTTTTTAAGTACTTTCTTAAAAGGTACTTTTTTTTAATAACTCTTTTTAAAAGGTATTTTGTTTCTTAAAAAAAAATTTTTTAAAAGGTACTTTTTTAAAAGGTAATTTTTTAAAAGGTACTTTTATAAAAGGTACCTTTTCAAAAGGTATTTTTTTATAAGGCACTTTTGTAAAAAGTGGTTGTTTAAAAGGTACTCTTTTTAATACTTTTGTAAAAATACTTTTGTAACAAGTACTTCTTTAAAAGGTACTTTTTTAAAGTACTTTCCCAATAGGTACTTTTTTAATAGCTACTCTTTTTAAAAGGTATTTTTCTTAAAAATTACTTATTTTAAAAGGTACTCTTTTTAAAAGGTACTTTTTTAATGTATTTTTAAAAGGACAGTTTTTTAGAAGGCACTTTTTTAAAAAGGTACTTTGTTTATTAAGGTGCTTTTGTAAAAGGTACTTTTTATAAGGTACTTTGGTAAAAAGTACTTTTTTAAAAGGTACTTTTTTAATAATTTTGTGAAAATACTTTTGTAACAAGTACTTATTTTAAAGGTACTTTTTTTATAAGGTACTTTTTTAAAAGGTACTGTCTTAAAAGGTACTTTTTTAAAAGATACTTTTTTAATACTTTTGCAAAAATATTTTTGCAACAAGTAGTTTTTTAAAAGGTGCTTTTTTTAAAAGTATTTTCTTAATAGGTACGTTGTTTAATAGCTACTCGCTTTTGAAGGAATTTTTCTTAAAAAGCACTTTCTTAAGAGATACTTTTTTTAAAAGGGACTATTTTAAAAGGTACTTTTTTTAAAAAGTACTTTTTTTAAAATGAAGTTTTCCAAAAAGGTACTTTTTTGAAAGGTGTTTTTAAAATGACAGTTTTTAGGATGTGCTTTTTTAAAATGTACGTTTTTATTAAGTTACTGTTTTAAAAGATACTTTTTTAAAAGATACTTTTAAGCTACTTTTTTATAAGGTATTTTGGTAAAAAGTACTTTTTTAAAAGGTCATTTTTTAATACTTTTGTAAAAATACTTTTGTAACAAGTACTTTTTTAAAAGGTTTTTTTTTTTTTAATTATTTTCTTAAAAGGTACTTTTTTTAATATCTACTCTTTTTAAAAGGTATTTTTCTCAAAAAGTACTTTTTTAAAAGATACTTTTTTAAAAGGTGCTTTTTTTTAAAGGAGCTTTTTTAAATGGTACCTTTTCCGTAAAAGGTTCTTTTTTTAGAAAATTTAATTTTTTCAAATGCACTTTTTTAAAAAGGCCACTTTTTACAAAAGATACTTTTTTACAAAAGGTCACTTTTTATGAAAGGTCCTTTTTGCGAGGTACTTTTTTATAGACACTTTATGAATAGTTCTTTTTTGAAAAGATAATTCTTTTAAAGAGGGCTTAATTTTAAAAGGTACTTTTTTAAAGTTATTTTTTTAAAAGCTACTTTTCTTTTAAAAACCACTTTTGAAGAAATTATACTTTTTAATATTTTTAAAATTATAATTTTTGTACCTTTCTAAGAAAAGAAACTTATCTAGGAATAGCCACTTTTTGAAGAAAATGAACTGTACTCAGAAAAATTCTTTTAAAAATGTACTTTTTTTGACGGTAGTTTTTTTAAAAGGTACTTTTCTAAAAAGATACTTTTTTAAAATATACTTTTTTTAAGAGATACAACTTAAACATGTACCTTTTTCTAAAACATACATTTTCTTCAAGGAGTAGCTATCTTACAAAAGTTATTTTACAATAGGTACTTCATTAAAAATGGAACTTTTTTTAAAAGATACTGTTTCAAACAAGTTACTTTTTTTCACAAAAGTTATCTTTTTTGTTTATAAGTTGGACTTTTCTACAATATGTATTTTTTTTCAAAAAGTATTTCTTCTACCAAAAGATAAATCTTTTACGAAGGAGAATTTTTTACAAAACGCATTTTTTACAAAAGGTACTTTTTTACAAAGGGCACTTTTATACAAAGTTACTAAAAAGTTACTTAAAAAAAAACTTTTCTAAGAAACATTAACTTTTTAAGAAAAGATATTTTTTTAAAAAATAACTTTTTGTAGAAAAGAACCTCATGCAAAAAAGTATTTTTTCTTGAGAAAGACTTTTTCTGCCTTACTAAAGGTATGTACTTGTTTATTAAAAGTTCTTTTTTAAGGAAATATATTTTTTCCAAATGTACTTTTTACCAAGAGGGTAAAGTAGCTTTACAAAATTCACTTTTACAATATATATTATTTTACACAAAGTACTTTTTTACACAAAGTAGTTTTTTACAAAAGGTTCTGTTTTACAACAGGTATATTTTGACAAAAGGTGCATTTTTGCAAGAAATGTCCCTTATTTAAGAAAACGTACTTTTTAAAGAAGAGTATCTTTTTGTGAAAATGTACTTTATTCAGAAATGTTTGCTTTTAAAAAATATTTTATTATATAATTATTTCAAATATGTACTTTTTTCAAAAATGTCATTTTTTCAAGCAAGTATTTTTAAAAAAATTATTTATTTTAAAAAAGTGCTGTTTCCAAAAATGTACTTTTTCAAAAGGTATTTTTTAAAAGCCCTTTACTCATAAAGGTACTCTTCAAAAGATACTTTTTTAAAAAAGTGTTGCTTAAAAGGTACTTTAGTTAAAAGGCACTTTAGTTAAAAATTACTTTTTTAAATGAAGTCTTTTTAAAAATAACTGTTTTTGAAACCAATTTTTAATAAGAAGTACTTTTCAATAAAAAGTAATTTTTTAAGAAAATGTACTTTTTGGGAAAAGGTATTTTTTAAGAATATAAAGGTAGCTATTCTGTCTTAAGAAAAATATTTTTTAAAAACCTACTTTTTAAATGGTATTCTTGTAAAAGGTACTTTTTTAAGAAAGGTACTTTTCTAAGAAAAAGTACCTTTTTTTCTGCGAAAAAGTACCTTTTAAGAACATGTAAATTTTTAAGAAATGTAACTTTTTTTAAGAAAAGGTACTTTTTTAAGAACAGGTACCTTTTTAAGAAAATGTGCTTTTTTAAGAAAAGGTACTTTTTTTAGGAAAATGTACTTTTTTGAGAAAAAGGTACGTTCTTTAACAACGGTAATTTTAAGAAAAAGTACCCTTTCGGAAAGATTTTTTTCCAATAATGGTACTTTTTTGCGTAGATGCACTTTTAGAAGATGCGCTTTTTTAAAAAGGTTGTTTTTTAAGAAACAGTACTTTTTGAAGAAAATATACTATTTTAAGTATATGTACTTTTTTAAAATATTTGCTTATTTAGAAAAGGCACTTTTTTGAGAAAATGTGCTTTTTACAATAGATAATTTTTTTACAAAAAGTATTTTACAAAATATAATTTGTTTACACAAGGTAGTTTTATACGAATGGTACATTTTTTATAAAGGTATTTTCTGACAAAGAGTACATTTTTTGAAAAAAAATTTTTTTGAAAATGTAATTTTTTTTAAGAAAATGTACTTTTTAAAGAAAAGTACCTTTATTGTGAAAATTTACTTATTTAATAAAATGTACTTTTTTAAGGAAATATATTTTAAAATTGTTTTTAAGGAATCTTTTTTCAAATATGTGGTTTTTTCAAAAAGGTACTTTTTCCAAAAATTATATTTTTTGAAAAAGTACTGTTTTAAAAAATGACTTTTTCAAAAGTTATTTTTTTAAAGGCCCTTTGCTCCTAAAGGAACTCTTTAAAATATACTTTTTTAATAACTGTTTACAAGGTACTTAAGTTAATAGTTACTTTTTTAAATTAACGCTTTTTTGAACCCACATTTTATGAAGAAGTACTTCTCAATAAAAAGTAATTGTGTGAGAAAATGTACTTTTTTAGGAAAATGTATTTTGTATTTCTATCTTTAAAAAAATATTTTTGAAAAAGCTACTTTATTCAAAGGTTCGTTTTCAAAGGTATTTTCTTAAAAGGTACTTTTTAAAAGGTATTTTTTGAAAGGTATTTCTTTTAAAAGGTACTTCTAAGAAAAGGAGCTATTTAAGAAAAGGTAAGTTTTTGAGAAATGTTACTTTTTTAAGAAAATGTACTTTCTTAAAAATAGTACCTTATTCAGCAACGGTAATTTTCAAAAATGGTACTTGTTTGCGAAGATACAGCTTTAGAAGATGTACTTTTTTAATAAGGTACTTTTTTAAGAAAAAATACTTACGAAGAAAGTATACTTCTTTATTTATTTTTATTTATTAATAGTAAATAAACTTACAAGTTAATGGCTGGAGAGGCCTTCGTCCTTAAGAAAATATACTTTTTTAAGGAAATGTACTTTTTTTAAAATTTATATATATATATTTTTTTTAAAGGTACTTTATTTAAAAAAAATTAAAATTTCTTTTTATTAAGAAAAAGTACTATTTACGGAAATGCTCTTTTTAACAAATGGTACTTTGTTAACAAGATGTTCTTTTTTAGGAAAGGCACTTTTTAATGAGGTATTTAAAAAAAAAGTTATTTATTAAAAAAGGGTACTTTTTTCATAAAAGTTACTTTTTAAGAAAGAGTACTTTCTTAGTAAATATATTCCTACAATCACAAGGGCTCACATATCTCTATATTAAATTCTTAGTAATTAAATTAAGAAATAAAGGAGTCTATCGCATTCGACCACTTTGCACAGGCACATAGTCAATAGTTAAAAAAAATAAATCTAAGTTAGTTTTTCACCAAAGATCATACCGATTGACTTGTAATGATGAGTTGTGTATTTTTTTTTTTTTGATAACTTGATCCACACGTTTGGAAGTAAATAAAAAAAGCTTTCTGTTGACTTAACAACTGCCTGGCTAGCTTCGTTTGCTCCAAAAAAGCATATCCAATATACAAAAAAAAATCCTACAAATGTGATTAGAAAATTGTATCTTAAAGTTATTAAAAAATCAAATGGAAAAAATCAGCCACGTTTGCCTTCGATAAGCGGATTGGCAAAGTTCTAACAATATCTATTCGGTTTTTTTGGTGGAGCCATAAGCTCTTAAGCTTTTGTACGCTTATTTCCGAAAATTATTGTTTACCATGCATACGAGTTTTAGCAAAAAAATTAATTCCATGACCACAATATAGAACAGTACCTGCAGAAGTATTCAAACATAAACGCACATTCATAAAATGCCTAAAAGTATGCAGTAATTGGTTAATTAAAACACAACTAAAAGTAGGCCATCATCTATTTGCTTATAATTGAATGTTTAATGCAACTGACATCTAATAATTCATTAACATAAAACATATTTTTGTCATATCAGGTATAATCTCCTTTTTTTTTCCTATACACTATGGCGAAAGGGCAATTTGTTTCGGTCAGTTGAAAAAAAAAAAAAATAAAGTTTAAGGAAAAAACTCATCAAAAGCTTAAAACTATAATAATTCTTTTACACACAAATAACTTTCAGTTTTCTTAAGTGGACTGCAAAAGAAGAAAATACGAAACAAACTTCTGTCGAAAGCAATATAAGAAAAATAAAATAAGAAATAAATAAATTTTACTGAAAATTACATTTAAACTTCTGTTAAATATGGAAAATAGAAGCACGCACTAAGTTAATGTCTTGTAAGAAATTGTAATAAATTTATAAATAATTTGTTTATGTCTTCTTTATCTCAAGTTCATTTCAACGGGTAATAAAAAACAGAAAACCTTGTATACGAGGTTGGTGCCAGAACTTCACGACTTGCTAATATAGATGACGGTAAATATTTTCGAAAGAACGGGCACCAAAGTGGTCACCTATGCTGATGACGTTGTGCTTCTGGCCAGGGGTGGATTGCTATCAACGATCAGTGACCTTAAGGGGTCGAAATGAGCACGGGAAAACGGTCTGGAGGTCAGCCCCTCTAAAAGCGAGTCGGTTCTCTTTAATAGAAAGGCAAAGATACTTGAGTTCAATGCTCCAAGACTGGACGGGAAGACTCTGGTACTATCAATGGAGGCGAAGTATTTGGGTGTTATTCTCTACTCTAAACTCACTTGGTCGAGTAACGTAGAGGAAAGAATTTGGAAGACGTACCTTCTACATCTGCAGGAGTATGGGGTCCTAAACTGCAAGACATCCACTGAATGTATTACGTGATAATAATACCTATTTTGACATATGGTAATCTAGTGTGAAGGAAAGCTGTGAACGTACGGGCCGTAGTTTCTATTCTCATTAAGGCAGAGAGATTCCCCTATCTGGGCTCCAACGGAGCCATTAGATCGGCAACACAGGCGGGACTGTAGGTAATGCTGGACATCATGTCTACTGATATTTTCATCAAGAGTACGGCACCGAAAGTGGCTCTCCGCTTAAGCTGGAACAAAGCTCTTAGGGAGACGGCACAATTCCACGGACAGTGGGCGGGACACAAATTGATCTGGAAACCGATTATATGTCGCCGGTGATGAACTTTGGGGTTAATTTTACGTTCCACATACCGATAAGGGAAGACTGGACCGCAGACTACATAGGCAGAGCTCAGTGTATATTGAGGGTTCGAAGATGGAAGCGGGTATAGAGTCAGGGGTATACACTGAGTCTATTTGGCATTCAGGTATATTGGAGAATCCCTGACAAACGTGGCGTTTTTCAGGTCGAGATTCAGGCAATTATCAAAGCAACGAAAATAATTCTGGAGCGGGATATGGATCCAACGACCATTAATATTTTCGTGGACGGTCATGCTGCTTTCAAAGTTCTTAAATCGAGGACCGTTAGATAGAAATGTGTGGGGGAATGTATCAGGTACCGCGACCAAATCCTGTAACACACCATGAGGCTGATATGGGTTCCAGGACATAGTTGGGTCAGATTCTTTGAGCGGCATGATGGACACTGATATTAGAATCCCCCTTTCTGAGCTGTCGAATTTTATTGAAGAGACAGCTGATCTTGAATTAAGCACAAGGTGGTCAATACTGGGCTCTTGCAGAATATCCCAGATCCTATGGCCCTTGCCTAATCCAAGGAAAACAAAAGCACTCCTTGGTTTTGGTAAAGGGACAATTAGAAGTACATACTGGACACTGTATAATAGGGCAGATGGCGGAATGTATAGGTGTCCCGAGAGCTGACTTCTGTAGGAGTTGTATGGACGTGGACGAGGAGGAGTCACTGCGACATTTACTGTGTGAATGTCCAGGACTGAAGGAGCGGTACCTTATATATCTAGGACAAATATTCCTCGGTAACCTGGGCTATGTTGTAGATGTTCCACTTGGCTACCTTGAGGACTGCTTGAGGGAATCTAGGTGGTTAATGAGAGGCGCATAGCGAGCGAATGAGCTCTTTTTCACTTTTGTTTCCTTTCCATGCTCCTTACGTTATCTATCTGTAGTCTTATAATCTCTTTTCCTATTTATACCTTCCAATATTTTCTAAATTGTATCACAATGTGCCATATGGCCTCCGACTGTACTTGCCTTCGGGCGGGCAACCCATTTACCTAACCTAACATAACCTAGGTAGAGAAAACTTCACACATTCGCTGTTGCGATGAACAAAATCAACGAGCTTAGGTTAGGTTAGGTTGAAAAAGAGGAGCCATGTATACACATAGCTCATATCCGTTTTACCCGGATATACTCTTAAGCCAGAAAGTCGGCTTGTTGTGCGCTCTACATCCTCGTGCTCATCCGTTAATCTACTCCTTATTTAACTTAGGCGTTCGGTCTCGATAGCAAATCTCCTGGGTGCTTTCCAGCATATCCCCCTAAGAGCCGCTAGGCCTGGTATGATTTCGTTGGATAAATTTCTGACCCTTGTTCCGGCAAATGCAGGACAGTAACAAAGGTAGTGTTCTAGGGTCTCGTCATCCTCTCCACAAGCTCTGCATGTGGCCGATTCTGCCCTTCCTATACGGTATAGATGAGCCCTCAGTTCAGAGTATCCAGTGAGGATGCCAATAATCCTACTCAGTTCCTTTCTATTTAGACTAAGGATTTCCTTAGTCTTCGAAGTGTTTGGGGAACCCCATAGTATCTTCGTAGCCTTACCCACGTCAGTTTCCTCTCAAATTGAAGTATGTGAATTAGTTGCCCACTCCGATAGTTTCAATTTGAGAGCCTGGAAAGGTATTGGGTTTTCCAAATTGACACCCTCCAGGAAAGAACCCTTCCTGGCCAGTTCATCTGCAATCTCGTTTCCCATTATACCACTGTGTCCTGGGATCCAAATGATTTCAAGTCTGCCTCTTGTAGTGAAGTTTGCAATTTCTTCCTTACATCTGAGGACAGTCCTTGATCTAGTTTTGTCCGAGGATATCGCCCTGATAGCCGCTAGACTGTCAGAAAATATTTTCACGTCTCCGGGGCTTGGGATTGCCCGTACGTCAATAGATCTTATGCATTCCGTTATTGCGACCACTTCGGCCTGAAAGACAGAGTTGTGGTCCGGAATGCGTAGGTGTATGCCATTGGAACGGTCCTCATCATAGAAACCTATACCAGTCCTACCATGCAGACGAGCTTAAGTGAGAATTGCTTCATCATGCCTCCAGTTTGCCAGATATAAAAAATTGAATCGATGGTATAGAATTTAACAACAATCTACAGGAGGACTCAGTAGTTGATAGATATTCTGAGGGTCTCAGGTTTTTT